>JAUUEB010470146.1:0-11671 GCA_032362205.1 Clione limacina | reverse complement strand
TGAGCAGCCTATTGAAATTAGTCTTATTTTTTAATCAACCTCAAAATTAGTCTGGAACGGCGTTCCCAGGATCCAGTAAAAAAACTTCTGGGCTGCCCGGTGAACAGGATGTAAAAAATCCAGGCGTGCACAAACTTCGCCAAGGCGTCCTCTATTAAAGTAGTATGCCAAATAATGTGGACTCACATCATGATTTGTACTGCCAGAGTAGCTCAAATTAGGAATCTTCGCTAAATACAAATTGTATTTACCTGAAGATAAAAAGGTCCCTGGATATGGTTTACATGTAAGATTCAATGATAATGCTATTTTGCATTTTGATGTAACTGGTTATGGACTGCATGTCATTATTTCACCATCCATGTATTTATGAAATTTTTGAGACAGCATTGAACTTTGAGCACCGGTTGTCAATCTCGAGTAACCGAGTCAGAATTAACCATTTTTACGGTAGAAATCGGATGAAAATATTGAAATACGTTCATGACGATCAAGAATCACGCAATCTATGTCAGTACTCCTGAGGTTTTATGTTTGTGATGACAATAGGAAGGAAAGGCGCTTAAGTTTTTACCTCAAAGAGGAGATGGAATCACAGTATGTATTTTACATAGTTTGCTTCCTTTCTTATCTTTCATGCGTGGGGGGGGGGGGACTTCGACAATAATGTTCAACTTGACTTTGTTGTCTTGGAATCAGGAATTCATAACGTCTGTTTTCGTTTTTTTTGTGTTGGAATCTCCAACTTCAAAATGTAACCCGACAGCCGACTTCTTCAAAACTTTCGATTCCACGTCCCTGTCGCAACTCAAACGAGCGAAATAATTTACCCAAAACATGTTAACAGAATTGTTATACTACAAATAAACATGATACTGTTGATAACGAAGTAGTCGTAAAGAAGAAACAAGAAGACTGAATGTGTTCGAGAGAAACACATAATAAGTGTGCGGTTTCTTGTGCAAAAGAATTTACGCAAGTGCAAAAGGGTTACGTGCAAAAGGGTTACGTGATTGCATGATATTACAGTTTAACGCAATTGTTAAAGCGCTCTTGAATTTGAACCAAGCGTTCTTCAATGCATAGTGTCATCTTTCAATAGGATTTCTCAATCATTACAAGCAAACATTCCTTTGCTCAATTCTATAGATTTTTTTCGTTTTCTTAAAAAACAGATTAAAAGTTTGAATCATGATTTCAAAATTTGATCCAGTGTCTTGTCGCTCTTCCAGAGACGTGTCTCGCCTTGTCTGTAAAATTGTGTTTAAACATTTTTCATTGTCCGTTTTTATGACATCAGTGTTCAGTAGTTTGAAAAGAAGCAGCGATACATTGAAAGCAAACTTCAAATTGTGTAGGTATTACAATGATTGTATTAAAACAACATTTTTTCCTTTTTTTTGAAACGTTTATTGATCTACTTTTTATCTTCTTTTAACCAGGGATGATATGAGGCGGGCTGAAGAAGACCCATACAGACGAGGGGCCCGTAATGGAGGCCCAACATTCGATCGATTCAACACAGATTACCTTGGTAAGTAGTTTGCTTGTTTTCATTTATAGTGTTTGCGTTTTTTATTTCTCATGTTTGCTTTTTCAATCTTAAAAGCTTTGTGTGTGTGTTTTCTTCAATTTCTTATCAAAACGAGACAAAGGAGCGATACCTTATCCATTGTATTGTAATATATTATAAATCTAGCTTTATACACTAATGCTTGCAAAAGCTCTAGACACCAACTTGTTTTTAGTGAATTCGACCCGCTTTTTTCTACGTGTTGTCTCAGAGTTTTGAAAAAAAATAGTTGGGAAATATATAATTAATATAGAAGATAAATAAGGGATGTATTCATTTTACTTCATAGTCATATCTAAACGACTTTAATTGTAATGTAGTTTTTCATAATTACTAAAATACGTACTTTGTAACTGAGATAATACCTATGTTGTTATCATACTCTGCTTCCTGTACGCCTGGTCATGTACAACCATTTGAAGGGGATACATCATGTTTCATAACAGCATTGCGCAATAATGTGCTTATATAGATGTGGGATTTCCCTATCATAGAGGAAAAAGATAAGCGTTATTATAACATTTTCATCTAGCATTATGAATTATTTCTCTTTTTATACCAAAATTCCAATAGGTCTTTTTCATGACAACGTGCGTAACAATGTTCTCTCAATTTTTTATAATTAACTGGAAAATATGGGGGCGTTGGAATGTTTGTCGCGAATCGTCCGTGACATTTCAACACTGTCTCTAACAATAGAAGATATTAAACGATAGGAAATAATCGTAACACGCTGTGTACAGCACGTCTCGCCTGCTCCAATATCGGTCACAATGAGTTTCCTATGTTTACTTGGGGATCTGACACTTTCTGTCGTTGTGAAGTGACTTTCTTGGAACATCTGGAATTTAGATGCGAATTAAATGACTTATTGTAAGTAATGCACTTTGAATAAAGTCATTGTTAACCTCAAGATTAGATAATAAGATGGAAACTTCTTTTGTTTTTAGTTTCACCTTGGGTTCTGACAGATGATACATTATATCTTGAAGAATGGAAGAACGTACCCATTGATCCGTTGTCACACACAGTCGACCATACTGTTTCTATTGAACCCATGCTAGGGGGATAAGGGGTTTCTAATAGTTTCTATGGGATGTAGATAAAACGTTTTACGATCCCAATAAAATATCGTAAACGTTTGGCCAGCAGGACAATATGGTAAACAGATCAAAACAATTTGTCTACACTAACTCAACACGTCTGATTTAGACAAAACCATTTCATGTGACTTTGGTCGAGTTTCAAAGTGCTCACTTTGATTTTTTGACCATTGCTCAGCTATGAGATTTTTGGGGATACCAAAATATTGTCTCTAGATCCCTTAAGGATCAATAAAAACAAAGTCCGGTAGAGTCATGGGGAAACAATGAAACTCTTCATCAAATTATGTCTTTTAATTACATGATTATCATAGCCGCATCTTAACTTTAATGTTAAGACATATTCTATGTGTAAATTGACGACTTTATCCATCTTGATGTGTGCTTGCAGACAACCTGCTATGTTTAGACAAAAAAGAAACTGTTTAATACATTATTTTTTTGAAGGAACCTATCAATAGCAGCTAGTAGCATCACAGTAGCATCATAGTTTTCTCATAAATGTTAGTTAGCAAACTGAAACACTGTCCACTGTCATGCCCCGATCGAATCATTGCAGGTTCATATTATTTGAAATTGTTCACCTAGTGCCTGACATTAAGATATCCGTATTTAGACTAGTCTGTCCACTGTCAGTAGGTTGTGACTGAGAAGGATGTCGAGTTGTCCTTCACCCTACGTGTAGCGGCATATTGTCCTTATAAGCACCGCTCCCGATACATTAATAGTGATGTTAACAACATTAAACAAGTATTGTCCGAATCATTGTCATCTTCTTTCGATCAATTGTTCAAATATTTGTTGTTACATGGTGTATGCTCTGTGTAATTGCATTTCTCTTAGTATTGATTTTACAACCCTGGTAAGTAAGCATATGGCTTGATGATATATATCCATTGTGTTTGTTGATTTGATCACTGCAGTTGGATATTTGAAGTGGTTGGATATACTTTCATTATAAATCACAACCTGTGTCAAGAAACTGAATCTGAATTTGTGGTTCTACATGAACATTTTCCGATGAAAATTGGTCATAAACCGTTCCGTGCGTATTCTTCTTCTTATAAACATGATTTTATTTGTTAAATCATCCACTCCAATTTGAAGTTTATTTTAGCCGTCCATGATATGTGTAACAGTTTTCTTTAGCATATGACATTTCAAAGGCCAGCATTCTATTGAGATCTTCTTTTAAAGGTGTCTATGCTTAACAACTATCAAGTGAAATTTAAAAAAAATACAGGATTTCAACAGACGTAGTTTCGTTTTTATGGCTTTCGCCCTGTCAGATGTTTTCATTTTGTTAAGTTTATACTTTGCTATGACCAAACGCCTTCTTATATCATGTTTAGAACTGTCATCCACTTGAAATCTAGCACCAATGTATTCAAAATGATGGACGGTACCAATCGTCTATCAATGTATGGCTATTTTTTTGCTATCACATCTCTGGCTGTCTATTTTTGTGTATTCTAATGTTAAGCATCAGGCTTTATCGTCTGTTATCTCAGATCTCTTTTTTTTTACCATGAATGGCTACCTCATTGTATTAATTGTTTCTCTCATCAGTTTCAAATTTTCTAGTGGAAAAGTGTAACCCATGCTACATGGAAAATACACTATAAATGATGAATGAAAAAAAAATCTTCTGTGTATAGAGGTTAAATAGGTTTGGTGACAAGATGGCATGGATTTCTGTATCCATACCTTGCCAACATAAAAAATAATTTGTCGTTGTAATTTCTAGTCTTATTAATGCATTGTGTTGGTCGTACAAAGAATTTAATGATATGGCTGTTTTGGGTGAACATATTTTGTTTCGTTGCTGTGATCATACTTTGAAATATATTTTGCAAGAATTTGATATGACCAAATTAAATGTCATAAAGCATGTGCGTACGAAATGTTATGTCTATAGCTGTAATATTTCTTGAGTTAACTTACCACTGATTACGGTTCCTTTTTTTGGATCCCCGATATATAATCCAGATTATTACGACAAGAATGGGAAACGCATAAATGGTGTTTTTTTTACTAGTCTTTATAAATGTTTATGTCGTCTATTTAGAGGTAGTTAAGCTCCCGGCTAAGCTCCGTTAAGCTTATATCTTTGAAAAAGATAAAAATAAAAACTGTAATTATTGTAACTGTAATAACTGTTTGTTACCGAGAAGACGAACGAGTTTATGAGCTGTTATTGTAGAATAATGGATAGAACGCATTGGAATTTGCCTAAACGTTGCTTTTTTCTTTTTTATACGATGCTACGGTTCAGTTATTTGCTTAAACATATGGCCACCCACGTTATTTGTTATTTGTTCAAGCAATTTATCACATTAAATCAAAATCTTGCACTTTGCTTTGTCAATACAACTATTCTTTCTCTTCATTTTTTAAATTATGGAGTGCAGTGACAATTTTTGTTTTGAACGTGACGTATTTGCATTGCTGTCGCATATTTGCCTTTCCTTGTAGGGTCAATACTAGCAACTGTTAACAGGTCAATTGTTCCTAGTTGTAAGAGCAAAGAACAAGGTTCTGAACTGTGAACACAACACAAGTCATATTTCTTCGTTCACTGCCCCCCCCCCCCCCTAAGGTGTATACAAGGCATTTTAGCTAAACCCTTTTTAACCTGGAAATGACGTCGGCGACTACAGCAGCAGCATTATAAAAAAATCCAATAATAAAACCACCGCCATCACACCGCACGATTAATAGTAGCACTAGTTTGTATTGCTTAAACAATACAAATAACAAATGTTGATAAACACAATAAAATGCACGCGGCTTGCCGAGTGCTATTTATTGTGTTTATCAGAACGAATGAGGCAATTGAAATCATATCAAAAGACAAAAGAGTCGTATTCTGTTTTATTTCGTTTTTATAACTACTGTTATGATTTTCAAAAGCAATCAAAACCTACGTGATATAAAAAAAATAAACAAACTGACAAACACAAAAGTATGACTTTTACTTTTACTATGAACGACCCACGTGGTAAAGATATGACCACAGATCCATCTCGTGTCATTTCGCTCTTTGTCGCCACGTCACCACAAAGCCCCAACGTGCAGCGGTTTATTTGCATAGTTATTACACCTGTGAAATATGATATTTATTTCACACCATTTTTAATTTAATTTGCGTCACTAGTTAATATGAATTAAATTATTTACGTGGCGGCACACAGGGGATTTAATGTGTAGATCCAATGATACATCTAACCAAGTCACAGTATACTGATACCGGGTCGACTAGTCGCAGTATGAATCAATAGTGGTGAGATTGGTAAATTCCCATTTTAAGAAAGTTTTACGTATGCCCCGGACTGTTCCGAACAGCCGACCTCCCGAACAGCCGACCTTCCGCTTCCGAGATAGACGCCTTGAACCATCAGGCGTCCACTTGTTCTATATCTGCTCCAGGGCAGTCAATTTTGAGTTAGACGACAGTTTTTGTGAAAGTGAACTGCTTTACACAGTAAAACACACTTGTGTTCTTCCTTTCGCTAAAATGACCTTCTTTGATAAAAGACGAGAAATATGATACTATCTAACACGTTTAAGAAGATACTGGCAGTTATTTAAGAACTATAAATGTTTCAGAATTTTACCACTCGATTTATTATTTTGGCCTGTTTCCGTTGACGCAACGCAGAGAAAAGTAAATAATGTATGATGACATTTATCTTAGGAATTCAAAAACAGTGCATGTTTGCTTTTGTAGGAACCTTATCAAGCGTGTTGTTGTTGAAGGCTTGCCAATTTTCCACTCGGTTATACACAATAATATTTTACAGTTGCATGCTCGGAAAGCCTAAATTTAATCTCTTAATCCATCAAAACATATGATAAATAACAATTGGCCATATTCTGCGCCTTTTCTATTATTGCCATTTAAATGTGAATCATATCAAAAACCATCTTGCACTCTTTCTTGAAACTTTCAATGTTCCTCATCCATGTCAGTCGGCGTTTTGAAAGAAGCATTCACTGTTTATGACATTTTGCGTTTTCCTTTTTATTCGCAGATTGTATATCTTCTTAACATAAGCAAGCTTACTTATGATAACATTATGTTGATGAAATATGCTTAGTTTATGCATAGATTAGCAACAAAGTTTTGTAAATGCATTATTCTACATCTCGGTTTCGAGTTCTTCGTGACAAATCCCATTGCCGGCAGCAGTCGATGCAGTCATTTGTTTTATGACAAAACGCATTGGATTTAGATCTGACGCTAGATTTATGTAGCAGAACGTATTATCGCGGTCAACGTCTTGGTACACATGTATACAGACAGAACAAACATAAAATAACTATGATCATCTTAGTTTCTCACGAATAAAGTGTTTTCAAAATTTAGATGGAAAATTTATTCCCCATTTTCCAAGCCCTCAAAACAATACATTGAACTACCCTAAACTAGCCCTGCTATGATTTTAAGAAAAAGTGCATAGCTTTGAAGTTTGAAGTCATTGATTTAATGAAAGTCATTTAAAAGTCTAAGGTTGGAGGGGTAAAGTTAAATCAAAACTTGATGGAGTTACCATGGTGATATCACGAATAAACGTGTCATCAATGCATTGGCAAATTACAAAAGCAAGGTTTTCATTATATTGTACCGATGGTTTGATGATAGATGTTTGGAGTCGTGGTTTTCTTCTAACTTTGAGTGTGTGCCTCTACATCGTATGTTCATTAATTGGATGCTCTACTCGTCATGTTTTGGTCCGTCACCGACGCCATGATAATAAATATAGCATTTGACAATTTCATTATGCGTGAGCACGATGGTGGCACTTAGTAAAGACTCGATGGGTGAGTGAGGTTTACAAAAAGAACACATATTATGGACTAGTGACTTCGGTTTTTACCCGACTTCATTAAGAAGCTTAACAAAAGAAGAAGAAGAAGAGGACCAATTTGCCCCATAATGCTTCTAATGCACAAATTGTATTAGAAAGGACCCCATGCCAAAAGTGAGGCGCATCGAGCCAATGTCCACACCCATTTGAAAAGCCTAGAAACGCCCCTGAAAAAAATATAATAAACAATACCTAATAAGTTATTATCGGCGTCTTCGTATAAAAAAGTGCTTGTTGAACAGACTTTGTTTCTTCGCATATCGCGCGTACCTTTGGGTAATTCCCAAAGAGCGCTTCCGTTCAGGAAGTAACCAGAACAATGAGTAAAATGGCGACTTAAAGGTCATTGAACTATAGACATAGTAAAATACCCAACAATACTTAAAAATCGTAGAATGTACCAAACTACACCAAATCAGTTAAAAGAAGTAGTTAGTTGTACTTCTTACTTATATTTAACCGCCAACAATTTTATAACTGACATTACAAATAATTTTTTTAGTGAATTCATATCTTTCATATTTCGCGTATCATAATCAAATAGTTCTCGGAATATCCAATTGTCAACTAATCTATTTTTTATTTGATATTTATGGCAAAATATTTGCTTTTAGAACATTCAAAATTGCTGTTATTTCTATCAAAATAACTGTACATAGTGTATTTTAGTGTGTTTTGTGTACACTGCTATATGCGCGCTGACCGAACATGATTTGGATTATTTTCGAGTAATTGATATGAATAGTAAATAAAGAACACGCCATGTGCGACATTTTTTCTTGCAAGCTGTCACACTATCTATATTTGACGATTATAAAGTTGTTGAATTTGTGAAAGGGTCTCTTGAAATGAATTTCAAGACAAATCATAAAGACAAAGCTTTCCAAGATGTTCATTTTGTCATGAAAAAGACTTAAATGGAGATTTAGTCTCAGTCACACACAAACTTATCCCAAATAACATCTCTCTCAAACTAGTACTGTTCTCCAAGATGGTTAGATCTGGAGTCATAATGCGAACTTCTTTGTTAATCGCACAATGAAGAACATTTAATACATTACTATAGATCTACCAGCACGTTTTTGTATATCATTTGATCGTTTTGAATAATTGACATTTGTTTTGAAATTATGAATTTATGTATTTGTTTCTTTTGAAATGTTTTACTTAAATATCATAACTTATCTTAGCTTGATCTCAAATTATCAGTGTTGTCTATTTTTAGTTTTTTGGTTTTAATTTTTTATTTACAAGCTTTTCATTATTAATATCGATAAGTGATTAAAGGTCTATCGTTACTAAAATTAATTAAAAGTGCATGCACATTTTTAGGTTAAAGCAGAAGAACCATTAACATGATATTTATTCTTGCGATACTATATACCTGCAATAATCTAAATATATTCATTTTCAATATTTAAATATTTTAATTCGATATCAAGACATTTTCTTATTGTTTATGTTGTTTTCGGATAAATTACCGTTTATGATACACACAGTTTTGTTGTTTTTATACAACCAGGTTTATTGCACGCTTTTGTCAGTTTCCAATCGGTGGCATACATGGACTAAGACGTACATGTACTTGCAGTAACTAGCATTCGGAAGAGGGGCATGATTGTTTTCTTTAGATACAAAAATGAAAGATTATATATTTATTGAAGGATGTATTACAGGTTAAAGGGTTTTGTCGATAAAATCAAGCGTTGTCCTTCATTCTCTCGGCACATGAAAAGATATTGCGGTGCGTAGTTTTGGGAACACATTAACGCCAGTGTCTACTAATGTGTCAATATTTGTTTTCACATTCTTACCGTTTTCTCTCAGGGGGATCCCATTTGAGCAAATACGCTGCTTCAACAGTTTAAAGACGAACATTACAGTTTCCTTAATACAACTAATGCAATTGCGGGAAATTGCTTCACTAATATTAGAAGATTAGCATAACAGACTTTTAACGTTCATCTGTAAAGATATTTCGAGCGCCGAAAGTAAAATGGTGCAAACTTTCAAAGCGGAAGTAGGTAGTTCATTGCGCTCGAGTTCAAGATGAATTGTCTGTGCTAAAGTGGTCATTATCCGTCTTTCCGTTATAATTCAAAAGTAAAAGATAAAGCTTTGTTTGGATGACAAAACACATTTATCATAATAAAAAGAGTAGTTTAAAACATTTTGGTTTCTCATTTGATATGCAGACAAAACATAATATAAACTAAAAATGTATCGACAAATACCATTTGAGGGTCGAATTTCTTGACGCTCTTATTATACTTATAGCTAAAAGTAAAACGCGAATAACTCGGGATTTGCTTTTGTCGTGAAAGCGCGTTTTGTCTTAAAACGTAATCTAGTTGCGAGACTGCTCTTTTAGTCATGAGGTGCCCATAATTGAAATAAAAGAGAGTCAAGGAGAATCATTGAGAATGAAATTGAGTTTAAACCTGGTTTTGATATTCACTCACATTTATCTATTTCAGTGTGTATCGTTTTGTCTTTGTCTTTGTCATTTGATTAAACTATTTTTCCCGTTACCCACAGATCAGAACAGTCTTTCAGACTTTCGCAGCAATGAGCCCAAATTCGAATTGGATCATCTGGCAACATTCGCTGCGGGTTCCCGCAATGGATGCATCAATGCCGAGGATGGGCTCCGCAAGCTTCGTCAGATGGAGAACACCACTGGTATCTGGACCATGAGAACGGTGCTCATTGTAGAGCGCAACTGTCTAGTCATATTGGACAATAGCACACAGGTCGGTCGGCATTGTTATTTGTTTATCTATTGTGTTTTTTTTCTTTGGCGCTCGCTAACTTGTGTTGTGTTTTGTTTTATGAATATTTGGTGTTTGAGTGGCCAGGTGGCGTAGGCTACTGATGGCGCCAGGTCGGTACTACCGACAGCCGTCAAAACCGCTATTCGCTGTGGTTGTTGGCTGATGTCAACATGTCCCTGAACCACCACTTCATATTTTATTCAGTGCACGACTAGTTCAGGATGCTCGGGCAACCCCTGAATTTATAAATCATAATGTTTCTATGCGTTTAGGGAGAGACATGCCTGAAGCTTTACCTGTTTTGGTGTTGTTTAGTACTTCTTGAAAGCTTTAGACAAAAATTCATTTGGTAATGGTCAGAATCATAGTCAGTTGCATTATCAAAACATTTCAAAATATAACCGAAAAGCATAAATAGAATAACCTCTAGAAAATGGATTCATTTTGGCCTTGTAGTATACAGTATGTATATATCCTTGTTACAATGTACACTACTCGTGATGCCCCCGTAAGTGGCAGGACACTGTGCATAGTACATAGTATGGTATTTTCCCGATGCCTTAATGAAAACATGTTGCAATATCAATTTAGAAAATGCAAACCGTACTAATAAAATCGTCAAAAAACCCAAAAGTAATATATTTTAACAGTTACAGTACAGGCATTCCTCCAGATGCTACCCTCTTATAGCCTTATACATGTCCACCTATGACCCACTGCCCATTACAGCGGACTTACCGCGTTTGGTGTAACACTTACATTGTTTATGGGTTCAGCTTGATTAGTATCTGGTCTCCTCTACATGTGTCGAGATATATTATGTTCACGATCCACTGGTTCACAAAGAGGTTGTAGGACATTGTGTCGGATTGCTTTGTTGTTCAAGATATTGAATAAAAACATCTCAACACTTTCTACATCGCTTTGTCCTGGTCGTGATGTTTATGTTATTTGTGCACTAATGCTGAATTAATTTGGGCATTTTGACAGCCAAAGCGTGGAAACACTCTAAAATATACCCGCATCTTCCATGTGTTGATGGGGGACGTTAAACCCCTTGAAAAAATAAGCCGCTGACGCCTGATTAGGGCCGGATTTACCTGATGGCTAATGATGTGGCTAAATCCACGTGCATCTGGGTCTACTAAGAGGATGGGCGCTCGCACAAGTAAAAACAAGGGGGATATAGAGAAAAAAATAGACTAAAAGGCATTTACCCCTTAGCGTATTGACTTATTTCCGTAAAATAAGCTATACTTAACAAAGGGGTCAACCGACAACCGTTGAATTGCCGCCAAAGTCCTAGAGATGTAATAATAATATAATAATAAGTTTTATTTATATAGCGCT
>JAUUEB010470135.1:0-11671 GCA_032362205.1 Clione limacina | reverse complement strand
GCATGCGATTGAAGGCATTGTCGACAATTGGTTTTGTGTTGACTTCTACTTCTGGTGAAGAGGGTTGATGCGTAGCAATACTTCCATCATAAATATCCTTTGAAAAACCGAAAGTTGAAGACCTATCCAAGAAAAAATATCAGAAAAAGCAAAACAAAACAAAACTCCGATTGTAAACCGCAAAATGCTACAGCACTGCAGTTAACAGTAAACTTCCATCATAAATAACTTGAAAAGCATTTGGTCATAAGCTTGGACAGAAGGTTGCATTACATTGCATTACATTACATTATCGAATCAGCAGTCACTTGGGCCTTTGCCCTTCGACCTGATACCATAAATGAAAAGGTTTGTGTTTTCCTCAGCTTTTGGTGTGGGACTATAAATATTTTGCGATATCTGGTTTGGATGGAAGATAGACATTTCTAAAGTCGTCCAGTAATAAACATACAAAAAGATGATTGAACACCGTCTCACCAGACCAGGACCAACGAATTTAGTCTCTGTGCAAAATTTCAGATTTATATCTTTGACGATGTGACAACAGCGTGTTGGCTAAAAATTTACAAAGACATATAGTAAAATACTCAAAGGTCTATAACTCTGTTTGCAAATTGATAATTCAAAAAATTATGAAAGCTGGTTTAAGATAGTCACTAGTAAAGCCTCTTTGTAAGATTTAAGATTCTTAACTCGGAAAATGTGACCACATCGTGTTTTTGCCAATTGAGGGCCATGATTCCGTCAATTGTTAGCAAAGATGTATGGATTTGCATAGCAAAAATATATTTTGAGTCTATATCATTTTACCAAACATTAAAGAGATCAAAAAAAATTACTCAAGTTATCGTGTAAACAGACAGACAGACAAGAAGAACATATACCACTACACAATATAATTGTGCGTGGAATGAATCGGATTGTGACAAATTAGATGAAATAAAAAAGGTTTCTGAAAATCTATAAAGCGTAAGCGTAAATCAAATTTAGATTACAGTAAGTGTGGACGGCTTTCTTGTGTATGCATTGTTTTGTTTCATTAAAGCGACATAAATCATTCATTGATTTCGTTCAATGTTCTAAGGTTAACTAAGACTCCGCCCTTTTCCTTTGTACTTTGTGCGTGAGCAGTTTTACATACAACATTATAATCTCTGTCAAAAGCATAAAATGCCCCGGACAAAGTCCAGCAATTAGTAGAACAGCGCTGCATACTCTACTTATGGTAACATCTTTTTAAAATGACAGAATGGTTCAATACTTTTGTCACGGCTTAACTAGTTAAAGCACTTAGCTCCAGAAAATGAATGGAAGGAAATAGTGAAAGAGAAAGACTTTGATAAGCTTTTTTGTTTGAGTGTCATCAACTCATATTCATTAAGTAAAAATAGATGTTTTGTCGACATGTGATTTTATCATAACTATTCCTGATCCTAACAACCCTAACGCACTCTGTCATCCAACCCCCTCAAGCATGTTTTAATCCTTACATTTTTAGCTCTAGATATGCTGTAACGCAATCGATCAATCAATCAATCAATTCATTAATCGATCGATCAATCGATCAATCGATCAATTGATTAATCATTCATCAGGAAAATAACATATACAAACATTACTAGAAGATAAGATAGAAATATAAGAAAGTACAAAGTTGAATTTTACATTCATCAATCATTTGTTTTGCATATATCATCACAATTAATCGCATTGTTTAGATTTTACAAACACTTAGACGATAGGATACGAAGATTTCATCAATCAAATTTCAGCTATCGTCCTGGGGAGAAAGTTATATATATAACAAGCGTTGTTTGGAAATGAATAAGCTGACGTTCTGTAATTGGATATTGTTTGCTTCATGGTGTCAATTAATCGCAATAGACTTTATTGTTATAAACGAACATTTTTATTATAATTCACTTGATAAGGTTTATCAATTCAAATTTATATCCTAAATGTATAGAAAATGAATATTGCTTTGAACAGGAAACAAACCCATGTTAAATTGACTCATGCATCGATTCTATACCATACACCAAAGGATTGATGAGGATCAGAATAAAAAAAGGTTTATAAAAAAAACTGGTATTAAAGGTATCTCCCGTGACCCAGAGATTAGTAGACGTCTGTGTAGTGCTCTTTTTTAAAAGGGATTTCATTGGCTGCACATCGGATGAATTCATACGCTTCATTCCTGTTCTATTTGTACTTAACCTATCTAGAAAAGCAGTGTTTAATGAATCGGACGACGTTAGTTAAAGATTTAACAACGGGCGACAACCGAATCAGATTGCAGGAAAAACATCAAGTGAATCAGAAATACCCTTAAATCATTCAATAGTATGTTATATTGTTTATGACCTATCCCGAACATGAACAAATGATATTATAATTAAATGATCATTAATTAGAATATGATTTGGGCGACAACTTAATAGGACATATCACTTGAATTAAAAAACTCATGTAAATACATAACAAAATTAACTGGTATAAACTATTTGAAAACTTTGACATATGGAATACATATGTAACATCAGCAAAATAAACATAGAATATAATACAGTACAACTTAATATATATTCATCACACTGTCTCTTAGTAAATACTACATTATATAGTAGCTTCCATCTCACATATCCATTTATGAGTCTACCTGAGAAATAGGAAGGGAAAACATACTTTTAGACTCCATTGGGAACAATAAGCTTATAATTGTGCACCACTGTGCATATGTCAAGTTAGCAATATAGCTTATGAAGCAAAAGGCATCAAGTAATTAATTCAGTTGTATCTGATGAGTTCAATTATGTCTAAATACACATTATCATCTCTGTGAAGCAAGTGTATTTATATGTATAGATATGTAACTAATAGCATGTCAGTTTATATACAATATCATATGTATACATACATTTTCATATTCTTCTATATCCAGTTACAACTTGGCAATGTAAACTGGACATTTTACACATTTTACAGAGTTTATTTAAGAAGAAGTGGGCCCTAATGCCTGAAGCTTCCTTTTCAATAATGGGATACTTATATAACTGATTTACTGACACCTTCATGTTCCTGCATATGTACACATCCTATTGCATCATCACTGGCATCTGCTCTGAGAATAACTGGTTTTGAGAGATCTGGACCAGCCAGAAACGGAGCTTCACTCATCGCTTCTTTAAGTTTCTTGAAAGTTTCTCCGCATTCAGCGTTCTGCTTAACTTTCATTGGTTGTCCTTTTCTAGTGAGGTCTGTGGGCGGGTTTGCTTATCCCTCTTAATTAGAAATGCTTTTTCTGTAATAGTTCAGTAATTCGTTGAGACTTTTGACTGTTCAGGCTTTTGTTATCCCTGACCTAGCATGTGTTCCAAAAAGTCAATCTCTGTAAAATATATTAGGGTTTTTAGTGGGATGGCTATCAATGCCTCGGCTTTCAATTCTATAAACGTGTCCTACGTAACTTCGAGATGCTCTTCCCAAGTTTTCTGAGAAAGCTTATATGTCATCACAATATGATATTGATTTAGGCATATCTTTTTAAGTACAATTCTTTGGAATGTTAAACTCGCGGCTGATAACCCGAAGGGTAAGAAATTGAATTACATCAAACCAATCGATAATTGTACTTGTTGCTATTTTCCTCTAATGGAATCAATACCCGATGAAAGGAACTAAACATCAGTCGACATTGGTTTCGGTGCTTGCGGCACCTCCTCAGGACAGCTTGTGATTGACTTCTTCTTGTTATGTTTCTTTCCTCCATTTCCTGTTTTTTCCCATGTTGTATGAGCAGGTGTACGTTTTACGACAGTAATCAATGGTTTCCTTTCATATGTTCATAAAAGTGCACCCCCCCCCCAGCGTTTGTGTTCGGTGTCCTCCACTATCATGAGACGATGTTTACTCATGTTTGGGCATTTGTACATTAGCGCAGAATTTCTGTTAAGTAGTTACTCCTTGGATTTTAGGATCAGTAATTTATCTGTTAGGCAAATGTCACATTTTTTAGTTCTACTTGTATATTTCCTATATTTTTTCACAATTTCCCATATTATTTCGGGTGTATGGCCTGCACCCATCTGGTTCCAGAAGTATGTTAACAGTGTTGTACTGATGCTTTTGTATCTGTCTCTCATGTCGCTTTCGTGCCAATATTATCTGGATTTGAATGAGTTATCTGTGCTTCCGATGTATCTCTCAGTGTTGTCAGGGGTCTTAATGGTTACCCTGTAGATCAGAGCTTCTATTTTTGCACCTACTGGGGTGTGGTCAATTTTTCTTCACATATATTTAGCAATTGCAACCTGTTGGTTCAATATCTTGCTTCCCACTTTCCTTCTTAGGAATGTTGGCGTTGTCCCCCCGCAATTTAATTTCATGTTTGACGTACAACTATTGCTCAACTTTTGGGTTTCTGTTGATGATTTTCTCAAGTTAATCTTGCCTTGGCCTTTCTCTCGGGAAGTGCTTGTCAATAAGGAGGATGAACTGCTTGCATTGAAGGGTGGGTTGTACCACACAATCTTTCTCTTCATTTTTCATCCTGTTGGTTTGGGCTCTTTCTTCTTGTATGCAAGTCTTATTTTATAGCCGCTTTTCTTGAGGGCTTTGTAATATTCAATGAAGATTTTTTCACTTGAGGATATGGTTGAAAGTCTATTGCTGATTATTTCTGGGAGCTGCTTTTAACTGTTGGGAGTGGTTTGAACTTCTGTTGGTAAAGATTGGTATATCATTTGGAATAATTACCCTTTTGCTAAGTAAATCTTCGAAAAGTATTTAGCTTTTCCTACCTTGAATACTAACTCTTCCTGATTGGGAATCGGTTCAGCATCGAAATAGCAGTTACTGTTGACATCTCTAAAATCTAGGCAAACCCTATGTGTACCTTCTTTCTTCAGGAACAGTATGCGCTGTTTGACTCTCTAATAATACCCATAGCAAACAGTTTTCAAACATCTTCCTTATCCGCATCACGTACATGGAATGGTATTGGAAAATTGTTTTGTATGCACTTGCTTTTTCTCTATTAATCTAATTTGATGCTCTACTACTAAAGTCTTTCCCTGGTATGTCTGTTAAAACTTGGTCAAATTGTTCATGTAATTCTTTAACTTAAGGCAAGAACCGTACAACAATTCGATTGAATTACATCAAACGCAGAAGATGACGTCTATTTTTCAAATTTCATGCTTAGTCCTTCATTCAAAACCGGTGTACGTTTTTGCACACCGATTCATCTTTTAACAAATGAACTTGCACAGTTTTGGTCAGTAAGTACAGGATAGTAGAAAGCAGGGGCGTATTCAGGGGTCCATACGGGGTGGGGATTATCAGTATAAAGTTATTCACTGTATTGGGTGTTTGAAACATTTAAACGGAGACCACACCGATGTATATTTTGTTTTCAAATTCTGGAAGACATTTTGCGTTTTTCTTTTGAGTGTGTGTGATGATAAAATCACATGGAGAGTGAGCTATGGAGACCAAAGCGACGGATTGATGAAGAGTCGAGCTACTCGAAATTATAGTTTATTTTATTACCTAATAAATTAATATCCTGTCAAGCACTGTTTTTGTCACTATAATTTTAAGTCAGTTAATATCTACAATATTGTATTCCTTATGTATGTTCAAGCCATACTATGATTTTCATTTTCGGATTAATCATTCAGTGGTTTCCTATTCAGTTCTGTCATTTCTGGTCTGACAGGTTTATGTTCTCTCAAGCGCTCCATGTTTATGCCCTGTCCTTGATTACTTCACCCTTTTTTGACATCCACAAAACCGTCTTTGTTTTTCGGGTATTGTTTCAATCCTTACTACGTATCTTAGATGTTTTATGTATCTACAAAGATTCAATGTTGCTTATTAAGTCAATGTAGTAGGTATTGGCACAATTCCTAGTTGCCTTTTGGGCTTTTTATGTAACTTCTTAGCTCGATAAGGTTTCTATAACTTGGAAGTGCCTTTATATCATTGGCCCAAGAGGGTACCTAAAAAACCTTGGTTCTTACGCTCCTTTCCCCCATGCATTCAATGGCGCTCGAATAAATTGTTTTTCTGATGTTCTTTAATTTTCCCTCTCTGTATTCATGATGTTGAGTTACGCTAAAGACTTCGCCTATTGTTTCCACTGGTTTTGAACAGCACTTTGAGTCTTTTGACTTCATGGTGTTGATCTTGGGTTGTTATTTTGTCTTGGCCTTGCGTAAAAATTCTCCTAACTCTCTCTAACCTGCACCCCTCAAACTTCCGCATGACCTTATGTGTCAATGCTGGGTTGAGGGATATTTTATACACGCCATGAGACACTCATAAAACATCAACAAACATTTTTTTTAAATGAAGGTAACGTTCTGGGTGTTTGTTTTGAGCAGGAAGATCAACAGTTTACATTATTTGTGCCCTCAAGCAATTGCAGAAAATAGTGCCGAGACCAGGTACAGCCTCTCTACATTGCCTTGTAGATTTGTCTACGATTTGACTAAGTTGATACGGTCTCTTCAAACTGCTAAAAAAATTGGATGAACTCTATTGCATTATTTCATGATGACATGAAAGCCAAAGTACAAATTGATGGAACATCCCCAGAGCCGTTTCTCAGCCTGAGCGGTGTGAAGTAGGATTTGTCCTTGCCCCAACAATGTTTGTAATATTTTCTACATGCTTCTAAGCTACGCCTTCAAATCCTCTGATGATGGAATCACCTGCACATTGCAAAAGATGGGAAGCTCTTCATTTTGAAATCAGTAATCAAATACGTAAAACTCTCATTCGAGAACTTTTGTTCGCTGATGACGAAGCTTTGTTAACCCACACACAAGAGGAGGAACGACATCGACATTGAAGTTATTGTCGCATGCTTGTAAATAATTCGGACTCAAGATAAGTCTTAAGAAAACTTTAATTATGGGACAGGATGAGGATGAACATCCAAGCATAAAAATTGATGACTACTTTCTTAATATGCGGCGTCGTGGTTACAATAATTTCCTCACCTAACCAAGGTGTAAAAGAGTACCCGACATAAGACAGTGAAAGATGTTGTCAGAGTGCTAGTGTTTGACCGCCTAACAGGCTCCCACACTGAATGTTTAAATGCTGAGATGGCTCGCTGTTTTAAAATCAGGAAGTAGCGGAGACACCCTATTTCTTGAAAAAGCAATCGCCTTATAGTGCCATTGTTGTTCCAAATTTTCAAGCGTCTAGTGACATTTCTTATCCATTTGATGTGGAACATTGTTTGCTGATTTTATATGTTTTTAATACCAAGTCCTCCTTCTGTAATATCCTTTCATAAAACAGTTCATTATTTGTTTTCATAGGCTCTTTTATTAGTTGATTTCTATTTCCAAATGAAACCAAACATAAGTCATTTAGGATGTGCTCTGGTAGAGATCGAGACTGAATTTAATAGCTAAATTGAGAGAGAATTAATGTTTTGGCGAATATTACCTTGTCTAGTATAGGAATATCTCTTTTGTGCCATCTTTTAATCATTGTTTGTATTTTCAATTAAATTAAATTTCAGAAGCACTAAAATATATTTCTAAGTACGTTTATGCATTCCCCTTCTTTTAACCATTTGATTTCATTGTCAAGTACATATTTACGTTTATATCATTCAACTTGTAACACTTAAGGTTTTTTCTGTTTACTCTGAGTCCCGAAAATATATCAAAATCATCAATGATCTCAAGAGTAGTTTCTATATCATCTTTATCTTTTAAAAGTAGAATAGTATCATCTGCGTATTGCAAACTTCTAGGGAGTTTGCTATGACCTACAAGGTGTAGTTTACTAACGCTTTTGAAATTGAAATATTGAAAAAAAACTTTTATAGATAAAATCAAACGGTTTTTTGTAACGTTTACAACAGGTATGGAATTTTGCTTCATACCGAATGTGTTTAAATGTGACAACAGATTACAAAGCTATCGTTAACAAGACAAAAGGGACTATAGAATGAAGCCTGACATGTGATTGATAAAAGATTCTTCATTGATTCATTAAATCATGTCATTAATAACTCAGTGACCTGCTCCCACATTTAAACACATTTGGTATGAAACCAAAAAAATACATCTGTTGTATACTTTACAGAAAACCGCCTGACCTTATCTATTTCAAATTCTTCAATATTTATATTTCAAAAGCATCAGTATTAAAAAATCACACTGTGATCATTGAGGGTTGTACTACGAATAAGGAATTCTTTTGTTGCGGGGGTCGAATCCAGAACGCATTTAGTCCCCCGACGCCCTAACCAGTTAGCTTCCGCGCTCCATGACAATTACAATTACGCTATCACATTTCTTCTTATTATCATCATTTAAGGAAGGAAACGAACAGTCTTTAAAAACAGTCACTAATATTGGTTTTAATATATTTTATGAAAGGGTCCTTAGCCTATGAATTTGCATGAAAATCCTTAACGATAAATATAAGTTAAATTGGGTCATTAGTGCATCTGTTGTCAGACTTGTTTTAACTTTGAATTTTTTGCATTTCCTTTGGCTATGTCTAGGCCACAGAAGTATTTTGTATTATTTGTGTAGCCCACACAACTCTTGACCTCACCAGTGCACATGTATTCTTTATTAAAAGCAGCGCAAGGGGAATCAATTTTTAACGCATTCATGATTTGTGTCATTTTTTTAGATTCTTGTTTAATCTTTTTCTCTTAAAATCTTTAAGTTTTGCATTTTCTATTTTCTTTTAAAATCTATCTTAACTAATTCCCATTTAATTTGATAATAAAAGGCTTTGTTTTGTGTCAAAAATGTATCAATAACCTTATTAATTAAGGGTAAAAGTAAGAGTCACTTAGAGGAGAGTTATTGAATTTCCACGATGATAGCGTTTTTTCAAATTTATGTAATGCGATGTTGACATCGACTCCTTTGTGATCAGTTCCAACAATTATTTATGTGTTGCTTCGTTCACATTGCTAAAAAGAATATGAGTTGTAAGAATATAATCGAGGCGTCTCGCAATAACTGGATTTGTTCTTGACCAAGTAAAATTACTAGACGTAGTATTACACTGATTCCAGGAATCCGACAGAGTTAACGTGTTTAACAGAGGATTAAAAGTTTCAACTTCTTTTAGAGAGTGAAAAGCGCCTATAACGATATAAATTTAATTATTAAAAACTGAATATTGAAATATCCACGAATAATATTTTTTTCTAAATCAGAAAAGACAGAAGAACGTCAACTAGCTCCTTTAAACAATGTTAATGTTGACATCAAAATCAAACTGATATTTGTTCTCATTCAAATAATTTATTTTGAAAGATATTCATATATCTTCATTGAATACTTTAAGAATTAAGAATCTATTAATATTTAATACAAATTGAGTGGATATTGTCAAATTTGGGATACATGAAATACGGCCGGTGATGGCCATTAGAGAAATCTTGTTCTGGCCTCAGCTCCTCTCAAGGTAAAAACAGCATGGTCAAGATGCAAGATTCTTGCGATAAAATCCCCACCCGCTGAGAGCTGTTCAGAACTCAGCGTCTCACCTATGTTAATAGCCATTAAAAATAACAAGTTGATTAGTTTTTTTGTATCATCTCGTTCTTTGAAAATATTGTGAAAATATCATACCAGAAAAATATATATAACTGACTAAAATTTCGAGTATATACATGGCCTTTATTCCACTGCTATATATCATTATGTTATGTGTTATTTGCTCAGATATAACTGAACATTCCATGACTTGGTAAAGTGCTAACTGGCTTTTCCATTGACTTGGATTGTGTCAAAGTCTTCAATTAAAAACATATTGAGGTACGGTAAACACGCTAACCATGTTAAGATAATTATTTTGAATGATAACATAGTTTTGGGTCATGTAAAATGCTGTTTTATGCTTGCAAAAAAACTATCAACCAACGAAAAGTAACCCAAAATAAGAAAACAGTCAATATTTATTTATTTTTAAATCAACAATGATGAAAGAAAAAAATGTAGCTATAACGTAACTTTGCATTCGTGTTCTTTCTATGTACAACTCTGCAGTTTTCAAAAAGTATACACTAGAAGCGTCAACATTAACCTGAAATATATATGAACAGTATATACGTTATGATACAAACAAGATGATATTAAGATTGAATAACATAAAGAAATATTTGATTCTTTTACAATATTTCTACATAAGGAAAGCAACATTTCTCACTAAATGTCTCCAAAATCAAAAATGAAAACAATATAGAAAAAATCATAAAAACAGAGTTGAACTCTTGGTTTAAAAACCTTTATACAGTAAACATATATTTAATAAGATTAGTTTTAGAATAACATAGAGTTTTTAAGAAGATAATGTGTTAATAGAGTTTAGTTTATTTTGTAATATAATGTGAATATATACATCGGTATTCCATTTTGAAATGAAGGGGGAATATCATATTGTTCTCTTTTATATACTTACTCGAATAACATATAATAAAACATCCTTGTATTTTGTGTAAACGTTGTCTTATAAGCGTGGTTTGTGAAGGAAATATATGCATGGCACTAGATTTTTATATTTGATGTAGTTTTATTTGACCTTTCACATTTTATATATGAAACGGTATTATATTAAAGTAGTGAGTGCGTACTCAATTTCTTTTGAGAACCTTCTGAACATCAAGATATCCCTATACGTTCACTGAAATTCGCTTATTTGAGGATAAGAAAAATTATACGGACAGCTTGCAGTTCTATGTTTCATAATAGACCAATTTCTATATCAACATAAAACATATATATCGTCTAATTGGTACGTAAGATCAACACTTAATGAATATTTTATGTTTATTTATCTGATCAGTCTAATCAAAAAGATTTAAAAAAAATTACATACCAACTAGCCACCAATGCTTTGAGGTTGAGAGTATTTTGTGATGCTGTGCCATAGTCAATCAGATAATTGCTTGCCCCTCCAGAAAGAAAGAAAAAAAAAGACACAATGTTGTATTTACACGTAATTTTCAAACTTGATAAACAAACGATACTTCGGGCTTTTGGGGTAAAAATGAAGTCACAAAATGCTTTGCTGAACAAATCAGCTTGGCTATTGCAATAGATAAAATGTCAATTTCGAAATTAAAAGAGGGAAAGAAGGGAAACTTGATCGAAAGTTATAAAACAAGGTTCAAATTAGAAATATTTTGTTCGAATTTGTTATAAAACTTATCAACATTAGCTAAATTCCCAGTTAAAATACAACCCATTTATATCCGTTAGAGCAGCAACTTGTTTTGTTTTTTAAAAAACGTAAAAAGGTATAAAAAGAGTAACTGTGGTAGGTGTACAAAAATGGCTATGTCTTTGTCAATTATCAACTGACTTTGATAAAGTTGAACTTAAATTAAAGGTAATATGTTCCTCACATTTTAAAAGGAGGTAAAAGAGGGAATGGGAGGTATTTTGGCGTTGAAATGGATGATGGCATCCCTGAATGAACACCCGAAAAAACTATTTCATGTTGAGGCAAACAAATCCGCAAACAATCTATTAATTTGTATCAATTTCTATTTTTGTTATTTTGTGTTTGAATACTTATTCTGTGAGTTAAATATCCTTTGTTCAGAATGAAAACTGATTTATTTTTGTTTTTATTCTTTTAGTTTTGGTTGTATGCTTCAGGCTTTCAATTAGGT
>JAUUEB010470124.1:0-11672 GCA_032362205.1 Clione limacina | reverse complement strand
ATCTTTCTCTCTCTATGTCTGTCCTTGTCTCTCTCTCTCTCTCTCTGTATCTCTCTGTCTGTCTGTCTCTTTCTCTCCCTCCCGCCCCCCTTTCTCCCTCTCAATTACCTCTCTCTCTTTTTGTGTGTTCGCTTCTTTATCCGTTTGTCAGTTTCTCTTCGCACATGTCTGTTCTTTGTTCAGGGTTCAATTTACTTAGTATATAAACATTTGAGTCGTACAAACTGTTCTTTTATTTGCATAAAAACAGTTAGTAAAGTTAACTGTTCTTAACTCAAAAACCTACAGCTGATGAATATTAATGTTTAACTGAACATAAATGATGGTGTGATCTCAATCAAGGCATCATTCTACTTTATGTTCATCTATTTGTGTTTGTTCGCTACCATCACAATTTCAACTTTGTTTTAAACATGTTGATGCTTCCCTTACCAAAGGCTGACCACTATCAGTTTTCAGAAAAGTTTTTATATTTAGATTGTTAGACTAACAATAAGTTGAGAAAAGACTTTTACATTTCATTTTTGCCAATTTGTTCCTTTGATTGCCAACCACAAATACATCTATTTAGTGCAGACATTAGTCACGGTGCTAATTTGTAACCTCTGTTTTCGACAAGACTAAGTGCTAGATTTAATCTAACAATAATATTTTGGATTGAAGAACCCTTGCTTTATCTCATACGTGCGTACGATAAAATTAGATAAGCATGGTATTTTTTTGCTCAAAGATTATTACACTGTACAAAACGTTCCTCGCGGCCAATTGATTTTAACTCAAAAGTGACATGGTCACTTAGTTATCTCTTTATAGGTCAATATAGACTAGGGTCTCTTAAAAAATGCCTCTCATTTAACTAGATTTATATTTTAAAAGATAAGAAGAATAACAATGTTATAAGAGTTTGTATTCTGACAAAATCTCAATATATAAAATTGCATTTACTTCTCTTGAATGGGCTTTCAGAGAGGACAGTCTTTTTTTATCAAATACATAAAAACGACAAGTGTTTTACACTTAGTGAATGTTGCCATAATATGCAAATATACCAATCAAAGCAAAAGTTAATTATTTTGAATTTATAGAAAAATCATATGTTTCTATATCTTAACGTGTCACTTATTATCGAAATTTAACTACTGTAGATACTATAAAAACAACAAAAAGCCTGTTTTAAATTCAAAATAATGAATAAAACAAATATACATACGAATTGACTGCCTTAACTTGAAAAGGAATGTGGATATTTTGATCATGCTATAATATTTTTGGAACGGAACGTATGAATACACACAAACAAACTAACAAGCAATCACTTAACCATAGGACATGATAAAATAATGAAGGTTGTCAAATGTATTAATTAAATGTTTCATTGTTTTCATTTGATTGGTGAAAACAAACATGCTAGAGATTTTTTTTAAAATGTAATTTATCTTGTCTTTATTAAAAATTGATTAAGCGTATCATTTCATTACATGAACATTTGACAGGGACGTGGCAGTAACAATGTTGTTTAATTATTCTTGAATCGCATATACAAATACAGTACAGTCGTCATTGCAAGGAAGGAAATACAAAAATTAAAAAGGATTGTAAAATTAATTATGTTATGTTTATTCAAGAGACAACGCCGTGTTTTAAAGTCAAATGAAAGATATGATAAACTAAGTTGGATTATGCAGGGGATAAAACGTTAAAAAAAGATAAAAGAGAAGCATCGTTAAAAGAATAATAACATCCTACATAATAAAATTGAACATCTGTTGGCTGGCTGGGCTGTATGCATATGCAATGGGATGATAGCCACAATAGACTCAAACGACCTGAAACTTTTGCAATGTGTTTGTAGATATAACCAGATGTGCAGTTAAGCTTTTGCCGAATTCGGTTCACAGTAAGAAATGTTATTAGCGATTTTCGTTTTTTTATTGTATATTATCAGAAACAAAGAAACTTAACTTCAATATGAACAGACAAGCACCGTCTTCCGGATGCACTTAATACTCGGGCTGTACCCCTGATGAACCCACTATTCTCGTAATGTATTAAAAGGCGATGTAAACACCACGAATGTTATACAGTTATAGAAAGATGGAAGCCAGGGAAAGATCATGTGATAAATGTAGATAAGCTGCTTTGGCGATAACCATCCTTTTCAATGTTGTACGGAGATTGTGTGTGCAAATACAAAAAATAAATCAGTTGTATTTCAAGTTTCACAATAAACTTTTTTTTGGAACTACGTGTTCATAATTTTGTTTGAATATAAGTAATTCTTAAGAGCTTTTATTATATGATGCTGCAGTTATATATTTTGTTGAGATTAAAGACTTATTTTTTAAGTGTTTTTAGTTCAGTATTTCTTAAATCTTGAATCCCAACGAATTGAAAAATCCATAAAATGCCCCTGTTCTCTTAGTGTAACTAATCGCTTGCTTTAAATAATGAACTTCATCGTACTCACAACACGTTTAGGGTGTGACAAATTAACAAATAATACATTGCAAAAGAAACTCAAATGCCATAACTCAAAAGAATAATTTTTAATTATTTTTAGAAAGTTACTATACAAGCCGGTGTGCAAAATGTCATATTCTTAACTCTGAAGAAAGGAACACAGCGTGTTTTCCAAAACTAACATAGAGCATAAAGTGAAAATTGAATAAGGGCAATTACTCAGACAATTTTTAGAAAAATCTTTGATTTTAAAGAGTAAATATTATATACACTTTCTTTACCATCCTTCCAAAAAGGAAAGGTGTCAAGCAATATTTTTCAAGGCATCGTGTAAGCAGACAGACAGACAGACAAAGCAGACGAAAATATACTACTGTCACAATATAATTAAAAATATCCTAATCCCCAGAATTATAAAATGTGATCGTGGAATAAACAAATTAGCATGATTGCCATCATGTAGGTAGAGAGATGAACCATCCGTATGTTTGGAATGTCTTGCTCTGACAGAAATAGTAGCTATCATTTGCATCGATATGATTGTTGTTTTTTTTTAATTGAACACCAACTACGTATTCTTAGATACAACTAAAACGTAAAATATAAAAGTATGTCGAACGGTCTATGCGCAGTAAAATTAACTGCAAAGTGTTGTTCTTCAAAAATATCGTTCAAATGGCTTCTAGGCTGAACGTAATACTTGTGTATGTACTTTAAAGACTGTTATTATTCCCCGTTTAGGTGTAGTCAAACCTTCTCGGCTTCTTTGGTAATACGGAACGTGTTTTCTTGATAGTAATCTTAAAATAACACGGTTCAGTTAATTCAGTTCAATATGTAAATTTAATCAGTTAAAGGAATATTCCAGTGCCTTGATCAGGGTTTTAACTCAAAAACCTCTAGATCTAGAGTAGAAAGGCAAATCCTTACGCTCCAGACACATTAAATGAATATGATCGAATATCTGCCAGGAAAATCAAGAAATGACGAAATTAGTTATATCTTAAAATTAATCGATACGCGATTAATGGCGATTTTAAATTTTTGTGTAATAAAATAATTAAATGACAATCAAATGTCAGCTGCATAATGAATATATCTTATTAGAGAGGTTTCTAGGGAATATTCTTGTTTAAACCCACATTGTACGTATGTAAAAGATAGGGAATAATGGCGAAATAATTTGAAATCTTCTTTAATTTTTATTTACTGGTTAACTTCGAGATACATACCTTCATCACAATGTCAGTTTCTTTTTAAAAATAATTGTTTGTTTGTTTATTTTATTTATGGGGGCCGCAATGGTCTAGTGGTGAGCGTACTCGAGTCTCACCTGACAGGTAGTGGGATCGAGCCCTCGCGGTGCCACAAGTCATTTTCGGTAATACCTTGGGAAAGTATTATCACCCTATTTACCACTTGGCGCTGCCCTGCGGAATGACCTAAAAAATGATTGTAGAAAAAAGTGCCCTTTCGGGACCAAAAAAAACACCTTCGGAGAAATAAATAAATATTTATTTGTACGTTGGTTATCTACTACAAAACAAAGTCAAAATGCACCGAATATACAAGTTATCGTTCATTTCCGATATGAGTAGATGACAGATCTTTTATCCGTGTACTGATTTTTATTGCATGAAATGTACGCACCGTCACAATTTTACACACAATTCCTAGTGTAAAATTCGGATTTACAACTCATCTATATCAACGTAATACTAAAATCAAATCAACAAAGCAAATATGTAGTCTCAATCAAGTAACACGGACTCTACAGAAAATTGATATAGATATACAAATATTTTATACAAATATTTCCTTCGTGCCTTGTCGGTGCATTAGAATATAAATATATATTCGCTCGGTTTCATTTTTTAAAGAAACACAATAATTGTTGGTATAATATACTGGATATGTATGTAGTGGAAGAAGCATTGAAAGGGATTTGTGATATATTGTATAACGGAATTATTTTTACCTTTAACGATTCACAAAACACCCTTTCGTTAGCTATGTTTCCACTACAAACGTAGATAAGTTGAGTTTGTCTTTGTAATAGAGCTTAGCTAAGAGCTCAACGTCTTTTATTTCTTTCGTTTACATTCAGATTGTTATCGAGAACGCAAATAGGGTTTTAAGAGCTAACGCCTCTACATTTAAGCTTGAAGCTTTACGATCACATAAATAAAACAACATTATCTTTGTTTCTAAATTTGAACATTCAGATAAAAAAGGTTTTGTATATGTGTTTATTTTAAGTGCAGTGTTTATTACAAATGAATCATTGTATTTGATAACCGATAGTTCTTGACAAAATTATTTTTTCAAGATTTAAATTTATTTAAGTGTTATCGTCGTCGTCGTCTTTGCGTTTTTCCGGACTTGGCTACGCGGATTACAATGTTATTATGATATAGGTCCCTGTTCTGTGATAGCTCACTGGCCTTTTGAATTGTGGTTTTTATCGAGTATAGGTCTCTTGCGATTGTTTTGAGCCAAGTTAGTGTTATGTGATTATCTTGATTAACTTCCTCTTCTTTCTTTCGTCCGCTTTAGCTCGAATGGATTTAATTCTTATTGTTGACTGGATTTTAAGATAGCGTCCTGCTTTTTTATATCCTTATGTGTTTGCCATACACATGTTTGCGTAAGTTCTTTATTTATTTCCTTCGTCCAAAGGGCAGTCGCTATTGGTCTTCAATAGGTACTCTTTGCTATGACGGTTAGAGTGTTACAGGTTATAAGAATTCTTACAAGTATGATATTTGCGTTGGACTTTTTAATCGCGACATTTTCTTAAAGAGTGTCTGAGACAAACATAATACAGTTTTAATTTTCCTAGAACAAGAACTTATCATCAGAGAACCTCATCATACATATTGAATTTGTCTTAAAACATGCTGCTAAAATAAATAAATACCGTTTTCTTTTTTAATACTTTCTCATTTTCAAGTTTATTTTATGTGTATGTATTAAGTTAATCATATGTTGTTAATCTAATATGGAAATAAATAAAAATGTTCATCTAATGGAAAATGTATTTTTAGAAGTCGATCGAAATATTGTATCAAAGCAATAACTATGAATTCATAGATTAAACATACTGTATGAGATACAACGAGTAAATTACTTTATGATATTTACATTTTCTCATAAAAACGAATTTCTTTGTCCCCTTCCACAGGCAGTTTAATTTTTTTTTCTTTTATCGTTTCTAGTTGTCTCATTTTCTTAAGGTCTCCTTTTTTGCCCCTGGACCTCTAATAAATCTCTACTTTTTTAGTTACTCGCTTGCACTGGAACACCTTTTTCGAGGACAACCCACCTAGCCTTAGTTCATAATTTTGTCTATCACTAACGGGTCTACTCAAGCGAGGGAGCCATGGAACCGAATAGAGGACGCAAGTCTAAACGGGGTTTCAAAACAGGAAGGTTCCGGGCAGTCTCAAGAGAAAATGAGCAAAACCAGAACAAACGGAAAAAAGGAACACCACAGCCGCAGAGAAACTCAAAAGAAGAGATGCTAAAGATGCACATCAATATCATAGGAGTTAAGAGCAACTTAAACGAACTTGAAACACTCCGTCATAAGGAAGACGTTCACATATGTCTGATACAAGAAACAAAAACGAACAGAAAGCCATCACTGCGGGGTTTCATTCCATACAGCATGCTCAAGGCTGGAAAAGTGCAAAAACCGTCAACCTAAAACTAAATTTTGGCAAAAAGGCAATCTCGAGGAAAATTTACAAGAAAGAAGTAATCCCTGAAAAATTTCCTGCAAGTTGATAAAACTTCCCGCGACCATTTAACTTTCATTTTCAAAATTTGCCCTGGCCCTGCTTAATATAGCTCTAAAATGTACCACTTAGCTTCGATTTCTCAATTTGATCCCGACCCTCTTTAACATAGCGCTCAAATGCCCCACTTATCTTCCATTTTTCAAAATTGCCCCCGTCACCCTTAATATAGCTATAAAAAGCACCATTTAGCTTCCTTTTTTCAAAATTTGCCCTGACCTCCACCCCTTAAAATAGCTAAAAATAACCCCCTTTCTTTAACATTTTCCCTGGACATCGAGTGGTGTTTTCTTTTTCTTTTTCTGATCCCATAACGTACTCGGTACATTTGTGTCAACTCTTTGTAGCTCTCCCAGGGCTGTAGCCAGGGGACATGAGGAATGTCCCCCCCCCCCACACCCCATTTCCTAGATTTGTACAATTTTGTTTACTTATTTTCAAAATTTCGGGCGCTTTGCGGCCATTGATCCACATTAGAGATTCAAATGTGCCCTAATTTTGTCCAAGGTTGTCCAAAATCCTGTCTACGCGCCTGAGCTCTCTCCCCGAGTTTGGCGTTGAGAGCATGAGCAGTATAATAGAACTAACTAAAGATATAAGAGACAGTTCAAACAAATACCCCAATACGAAACATGTGAATGACATCAGTCAGGAACGCATTATTCACTGGAATGTCCCGGTCATTTGTAAATGTGACAGCGAAGTGAGACAAGCCCTCAATGTACATTTCAAAGGAGGGGCATGGCACTTGACAGCCTCTGGTTAAGAGCAAAAATGCACAAAGTGTCCACAATGATAAATAGACTGAACCGAGTCAGCATTATCCTTTATGTAGAAAGCAGAAATTCATCTTAAATTTGGCGGGAAGATTTTCTTTTTAAATTTGGTTGACGGGAAAAAATGCATTTTTTCCAGGCCTGGTGGTACAGTTTAGAAGGTGTGTCTTCACTGGACCCTTATTGGTTTTATGTTCATAGAAACGACGTTGTAGTTACCGTCTTGCTTGACCAACAAAGCACGAATGGACAAGTTAGTTTTGATACAAAATATCTTCTAATCATTTTGTCCACTGGGGTTTTTAAAGATGGTAACACTGTCTTTAGCTTCCTCAAAGTCATTATGATTCGACAAGGCACTTAAGAGCTTGAGTATATTATTCAGTACATTTGCCACGATGTTGCACAAAAGACGAAACTTATTTCTTTCATCCTCAGGATTATCAAGAATATTATCATCAGTATTATCACATTCTACGCCTCCACCAGTGTTGTGGTCGAGTAGAGTAGTATACTAATCGAGTAGTACTCAAGTAGTTTTTTCGCTACTTCTACGCTACTCGAGAAATCGCAGAATTGTGTAAGTACTAGCCTACTCGAGTAGTCTGTCCACACTACTCAAAGACTACTCTACTCGAGTAGTCTTCGAGTAGTTGTGAAAGAAATCAACATATTTTGCGTTCTATTTCTGATCAATTTTTGATCAACTTTGATTATTTTAAAATATATTTTATTCTTTACACAATTGTTTAATACATTTAATTGTGTACTTGATAATGTAAATAATGCAATAATCTTTCAATTTAAACCTTTTAATTTATTCATTTAATGATGACTGTTTTTTAGGGACTACTCAAAGACTACTCGAGTTGAAAATGCCCAACTACTCTACTCTGTTCAAGTAGTCCACCGAATTTCTCTACCGCAACACTGGCCTCCACTATCTAATTTCATGCTCTCATTGTCTGACTCTCCATCTGTCTTGTAATTGACTTAAGTAATGATTCTATTCAAAGACTCATAGATAATAGGCTCATAGAAAACTTGAGGATATTGACTGTATTCAAGGGTTCTCTTTACTTTAACTAAACTCTCATTGAATAATTCCCAAGAATTACATGCTTTATATATCCTTTGTACAAATCAAGATACGACTTACCTTTTGTACCTTTTAAGGGCCAGTGTATGACAATTAATGAGACCAGTGTCAGTTGGCTCGGTGTACCATGTTGATGAGAGGTTCAAATTGTAATTTCTTTGTTTCTTTGCAATGTATATGAACAATTACGCGTTGACTTTCTACCTGATAAGTTTAATCTGAGACGCAGTGCTCTGAAAATGTATTTACTTTTAGGAGATAGCAGATATAATTTTGTTCTGGCAAATAATCTTTGTAATATGTTTAAACTACGAGCGAAAGTATTAAGTGAGAGGAGAGTATGAATATTTATGTATCATTTTGTTTTCACACTATGTACAATATTTTGTAACATTTGTTTGTAAAGGGTGAGAAGCTCAACGAACTGAATATCTCTCTCTCTATCTATATATAAATATATATATATATATATATATAATCAGAGCAAATAACAACAAATGGGCTGCTGGGCACCACACCAGGAATACGCCTGCTTATATATATATATATATATATTGAGCAACATATAATTGCCAGAAACGAACCATGAAAGTTGATGAGCGAATGGTACGTTTGCATAAGATTAGCTTCATCTAAGATTAGCTTTTAGAATTGTGTTGCACAGAAATAAGCTGGAGACTGTAGAGTTGTGATTGAAGAGATGTCAGAACCAGAAAGCGAATATAATTGAAGGGGAGAGAACTGTGGTATCTATTGGATGACCTGAGTACTTTATTGGCTGAACCTTGGTGCCACTGTTCTCATTATTTTGTCTTTTGAGCTGGTCATCAGGGCTGGAGATGAGGTTACCCAGCTATCACCATGAATTGATTGAAACTTTCCTGGGTTGTTTGTATGTGGTCATTATGGTTTATTCTGTTCAATTCATTCGTCTTAGTCTGCGTTAACAAATACATGAAATGTTTACGAAATTTGATACATGATAAGCTCAGTGTGAAGCTTCCTAGAATCAAAACTTTTTTGAAATTATTATTGTGATAATAAACTTAAGTGAGTACGAATCAGAAAAAACGTAAGATGTTTGTGTTAGTCACAACTTATCACCTGATAAATGAACGATTGACACAAAAACAACTTTGAATGTAGAAAATTCACGGTATTTTTTTAATTTTTGATGCACATATCAACAAGTTTATTTTCTAAACTACAACTAAATTTGGATCTTCTGGTGACTTTCAACTTAGTCCATTATTTATCCAGCGTTTTGATGTTTGATTTACAATGAACCAATCAACAATGGTTAACGCTTGAAGTTATTCAATAGTGAATGACGTCATGAAGCTTGTTCCTTCCACTTTCTTTAAGGCAAAGGAGAATAAGAAAAATATTATGCAAAGCTATCTGGGTAAGGCTTTCTCAGAGCGCATAATAAAATAGACCGAAAACCAGACACATTTTCTGTTTACAAAAACGATGTCGGATTAGCATACAATTAGTCAAATTGTTTTAGTGTCGACGAGATAACTATGACAGAATGGTTCACAGTCAGTGGAAAACACGTGTCTTGATATACCATTTTCCACTGACCCCATACCATTTCAAACGCTTTCCATTTGCGTTATTTTCATTAGAAGAAACTCTTTGATTGTAAATAATACTCTGTTCGTGTGTACTGAATCAATACCAATTCAGTGTCTTGACAATCATCGTCTGTAGAAATAATTACACGTAATATTGAGTGGAAGTTAGGATTATAGATAAACTGATTGGGACGGGCTAAGAGTAACTATTATATCTATCGTTAACATGGAGTTAGCAGAGTCTCTGACTCTGGCTATGATTGTGTACTCAGGAACAATGATTAAGGTGACATCATACTAATGCATTATTTATTATGATTCTTCAGAAAATATTTCTGCAAAAAATGGAAAAATAACATAATGTAATTAATGTAAATACATATTCTTATATTTAGATACTGGACATAATGAACAATTGAACAATTCTTGATTTAAGACAAATTATTTGAAACAAATATACGTACATACAAAATTTAAACTGGTTTTAGCTGTTTTAATGAATTAAGCAAAATAGATAACTCACCAGTTTTATCATTTCTAAGGTCACTTGTCAGATTTGTATAAAGAGACTACAAATAAAAAGACCCTCAATGCGCCATGAAAGTCTTGGAAGTTCGTAAACAAATCAGACTAAGATACCTTTACAAAGTGGCTGCAAGACAAGTGCCTGCCCTTAAAGCTAATACTTTCCTTACTCAGATAAAAACACAATGAGAAGACTCGGGCAAAGCATTTGAATGATTGTAAAACAAAACAAAATTGTGAACAGATTATAACAAAAAAAATGCTTCAATGATTCTGATAGCAAAACCGACGAGTATAAGAACGCATTCTTTGATAGAACCATCACAGACTGGAATCAGCTTGAAGACAGAGAAGTGTTGTCAATGACAGCAGATTCCTTCAAGGCGCAACTCCAGTTCTAGAGCAACCCTGAGAGCACACTCTTTCCGTCAATAGTGTACCAGAATTTGTTATTCGACGTTTTGCTTCACATACAGATACTAATCAATTCAAAAAGACATAGAACTCCATGCACACTTCATGCGTAATGGGGAGATATAATGACATCAAATAATACCGATGTATTTTCAAGTCACGAATGAACCTGTGTGTGTTGCGAAACAGTCGTATTATTGAATGAGCTTACCGTATATCGAAAGCCTCTAGGGCAAACAAAATTCCTGAGTCAGCTAAAAACTTGATATTACTTGACTTTGCCAATGGTGATCAGCCAAACGTAAAAATTGTCTTTGATAATTTTTATCCAAACAACCAGGGGACTAGATAATGCAGACAATCTTTTAAAAAGATATTCATGGGGATTACATATTTTTAATAACATTTTTAATAACATTTTACAAGAATAATTACCGAAAGAACTCTATAACCCTACAGTGACAGTCTAGACTGTCAAGAGTTACATGATATATTTTACAAATACAATTAATGTAATTTGTTTTTGCCCCGTTGGGCAATGAAAACATCAAATACAGGATAACATGGAAAACAGAAATTACATATTACATGCTGCTTGATGTTACATGGCTTTGTTAATTATGATGTAAAAAATGCCTTTGAATAGTTCCACCAAAACGACCAGGCGACTAGATAATGCAGATATTTTTTTTAAAGATTCTCATCATCAAAACTGCTATGAGGTCTACACGTTTGTTTTTTCTTTAATATTTTGTACATAATAAACAAAGCTTATTAGCTACAGAACAGACTGTAACCACAGTGACAGTCTAGACTGTAAGGGTTATATAATGTGTGGTACAAGTACAACTAGAAACATGATAGAGTACAAACCCGAAACCGAGTAAAATAATAATACATTTCCTTATTGTACCATGTCAGCATTACTTTAAAATCAAATGTAACTTTATCAAAATGTGTATTGAAAAACACTGAGAAAGTTAAATTCCTGCTTGGATTGCAATCAATAATACGCTTT
>JAUUEB010470113.1:0-11672 GCA_032362205.1 Clione limacina | reverse complement strand
TTTGACCTTGTTATAGAGTTTTCTAAAATCTAGGGCTTCGGCTTCGTGATGTTTTGAGAAGCCGGCTTCGGCTTCGTAATGTTTTGAGTTGCTGGCTTCGGCTTCGTGATGTGTCCTGGCTTCGTGAGTTCCGGCTTCGTACCCATTTCTGGTTAATACTAATTTTTTAAAGCTTTGCTGGTACGCAAACATCAGAGCCATTGATCATTATGAGTTTAAATGGGCATCAAGCTTTTTAGGATGCATGCGGTTGACCTAAATACACTTGAAACTTGCCTTATTGAAACATATTCAATTATGCTCAACGCAAGAAGAAGAAGAATCTTGTATGAGACAATTAATTATGTGGCTCAATTTTCACTCTTATGTCAAACACCTACCCCTTTTTTACTCTTTTCTTTTCTTTTTCTCATAGATATATCTACCTTATATATGCTTTTTCTAAGGGTCTCAAGATCAAGCCAAGACAGGATGAAACCTTTAAGTTACCCCAAATTTTCTTATAAAAAAATGTGTACAAATGCTCTTACTTGTGTCATGTGGAGAAGCTGCTTGGCTTTGGTCTATTTTCAAGGTTATTTTTGTCTGCCTTAAACTTTGTGATTTAAGACTGCTGTTCTTCTAATTTGAAATTGGAGTTTTGAGAATGAGACCTTTAACTTTTGTGAGGAATGTGTCATATCTAGTCTACTTTTTATCCAAGTGGTAGTGCAGTTAGTGCTAATGTTTCTGCATATATCAATAAGAGAAGGAAGATGTAATGTTTACATTTTCGTGTGAATATTAAGACTTTTAATTAATAGATTTTTTGTATTTTTTTTACTTTTAGATTAAAAGCATCAATCTGCCAACATCCATGTGTGCTGCTGCAGCTCATTACAGTATTCTTATTTCATTCTATTGTTGAATAGAAACCCTTTTTTTTCTATTTTCTAGTCTGATACAGGATGAGTGCACAAAATGAAGCTCAGTACAGAGGAAAGGTGATCTTGGCACCTATGGTCAGGTGTGGTACCTTGCCTTTGCGTTTGTTATCCCTGGATTATGGAGCTGATCTTGTTTATAGTGAGGTAAACCAAACAGTCACCATATTTAAAGGAATTTGAAAGTCAATTTGTACATTTGTGTGACATTTAATTACTGATTCATATGTGTTTTTATCATTATGTTTAGTTTAAGTAAAGAAAGTCTTGGGGAACACACTCTGTGAGGTGACAACAAAAGAGCTTAACACTCAGAGCCTTGTTGTTGGGTTTCAGTTCACTTTTACCCTCTGGGGGAAGTAGTTTTGATTTAACCATAACATATGGATTTTCAAGCTTGAATTTTATATCTTCTTGCATGAAGTATAAACAGATCTGGGTGAATATTGTTTTTGTTATATTGATGTCTGATGACTCTAGATTACAGATTAAACACTAGATTGGCTAAAGTACATTTTTTCAAAAGATTATTTGTTGCATTGTTGTTTTTGTTTGTATACCAGATCTAATTTATTGTATGTAAAGTCTGTACAAATCTTAAGTCCTTGATATTTATTTTGCAATTGAAAAAAGAACAAACAATACTTTCTCCTCAATTTGTTAAAAAAATAAAATAAGCCAAGCGTGTGGCATTGGGAAAAGCCAATTGTCCCCATCATCCATCTCAGATGGGCACCTGACTTGATATGAGGTAGCGTTATAGCTTGTAAGATTTTTATGTAGAAGCGCTTGACACATTGACTGCTTCTTAGAGAGAATTTCTTGGCCTAGATGTATCGATTTATTTCAATGTAAACAGAACATCCCTGGGGCTGTGTCTCGCTAGAGAATCTCTAACAGTCTTTGGGATAAAATGTTAAAACTGTTGAAAACTTTCTAGAGAGGGGGGGATTGCCTTTGCTTTGAGTGTAATTTTACTGCAAACTGCCTGCCTTGCACATGTTCAAGGAAGTTGAGCATGTACATCATTTGTTTCTTTTTTATACAGGCCTATAATTAAATGCAATATTAATGTCAAAATTACTGTTTTTATTATTAAAGGCTACCTTGAGTCACTTATCAAGTGAAAGGCACATCTAACTTGTCATTTTTTACGTTTATTATTGGGCTCACCATGTTAAAACTTATACTTTTTTACCCAACAGGAAATAATTGACAAGAAAATTTTGAAGTGTCAGATAATTGAAAATGGTAAGATCTGATTAAATATTAGATTTATCAACAATTTAGTGTTTGTGTTCTATATTCTTTGCTTGTACTTGCATGTTATTATTATACAATACTATAGTATTCCATTCAACAATAGCATCATGACTACTCAATAATTTGTTCAATCAGGTCTGTTAGAGAATATACACCCTTGTCACAAATGACACAAACTTTAAAAAATAATTAATAAGAATTGTATTTCACTGAAGAATGCCTTTTGATCTCTCAGATAGACAAGTTTTTAAGTCTTGCATGGTGCCTGACATTTAGTGATTCATGCTAAGGATGGATGGCCCAGTGTCAGTTTACTGTGACTGGGTAGGATGAAAGAGTAGCGTTACACCTTACATCCTCTGTGTGTCAGCACATACAATTTTTTGAGTAACACAGTCCTCATCATAACCTACCATGTGATTATGGAAAAGTTAAATACCCCAAAAATATTTTTTTAATAACTTTGGCCAGGACTCTTAATACATATTATCACCCCAACAGTTTTTCAGAGGCTCTTCCACTTGCTTTTGCATCTATTAGGTCTTGACTTATTTGTGTGATATTAGGGTATTGATTCAAGACCAGGGTTTGCTATAGCCATAGCAGTACAATGCTGCTTACACAAATTCTCAATGGTGTTGATATTAGAACTGTTTCAGGCACAATTAGCGCTTTGATATGGTTTTATTTAGTGTGATGCTTAATTGTCAGGAAACACTTATTTAAGCTCTGGATCTACAGTTTTTCTTAGATATTGATGTGTTTTGTTGGGGTGATCTTTCCGGCTAATGGTTGAAGTGGACAAAACTGGTGTCAGTAAAAAATCTTTTATCCTGTTTTTCACTTAAAGATGGTCTAAATCAGTATAAATTTATAAAAGAAAAACTTAAAATAACAAACAGGGTTCAATGTCAGAGATGAGCTTAGAGCATAAATTGTTCCCAAATAAGTGTGCTCTTTAAATTCAACCCTCTTTCAATATTACATTTTTAAGCTAGAAAATGATAATTTTCATGACAAGTTTTGTAACAATGTTTAAGATATTGCAATGTTTTTTTGAATTTGTAATACCTAATTTTTTTAAATTGGAGTACATATCATTAAAGATATTAGAGTTGGCAAATTGGCCTGATACTTCTGTCGCTTAATATGCTATGCAAAAAATGGCCAGTGTTCTAAAAAGATTTTCCCCCGCAGAGAAAAATGAAAAATATTTGAGAAAAATAAAAATGATTGCAGAGATATAAAGTGTTATTATGATAATAAGCATTATATTACTTATAAGATTATAGACAAATTGTCACACAAAGCAAATGAAACTATTTTTAATAATATTTTTTTAATGTCTGCAGTTATATGAATAATGATTTTTTTTAGTTATAAAAATATAGTATCCTTAAACGAAACAGAAGAATATATGCATTAGTTCATAAGCTTTGGTTATCTTTTTACAGAGCTGCTGGGAACAACAGATTTTGTCCTCCCAGATGGATCAGTGTGTTTTCGCACTATACCACAGGAAAAAGATAAAGTCATTTTTCAGCTTGTGAGTACTAAATGTTATGAGAAAATTCCTCCACAATACCAGTTCCAATATATTAAAATGTAAAGCATATCCAATGTCGCCAGGTGGCTCAGCCTTCTCTCTCCTATAACAGAAGAAAGAGAATACTCCTCTTTAGGGGAGGATGTCAGCCTTACAGGTATCAATTTTTTTAGACATCCAATCTTTGATCTTAATATCTCATCTGTGGAAATTGGTCTCCTCATTATTTTCAAACACAATTTGTTCTACATTTTCTTTATCATTTTACCTATATCAACTGCCACTTCGATTGTGACTCAGTACTATGATAAAGCAATATACCACCAAAGGTAAAGACCACACACTTAGGTAAAACTAAAACAAGAACATTCTAAGAGACCATATTCTAGTCTAAGGCCTTCAACCATGACTATTGCAATGTTTGGAACACAGTGGGGAATGTTACCTTTTGAGGTTTACTTGTTTGAAACAGAAACTTTCACTCCTGATTATGTATGACTGCCTCAATAGATTTAACTATACATTCTGGGATAAAAAGAAAAAAGTGTGGTGAAACCTCTCATTATTTCAAAGCCTGTGACCGCCTAGCTTGGCGTGGGAGATTGAGACAAGTCAAGCGGGCCCTACCCTCTGTAGAGGATGAATCCCGACCCGTACAAATAAACATGGATATGATGATGATGATGATTATGTGAGAATGAGAATATTGTAAAGTCTTATAAAAGTGACTAATGATAATGCTGAACAGGCAGTGAAGTATTTCATATAACAGTGTTTCAATGTATTTATTCTCAGGGTACAGCATGTCCCAAGATTGCTGTGGCTGCAGCAAAGAAAGTGTAAGATATTTTTTATAACTTTTCACCTTCGAGAATACAGGAGTGTTAAAAGAAGTTGTTACATTTTCACTAATTTATTATGAGAGAATGGCACAATATAATATAGCATAACACAGATTTTACAAATAATTATTAAGTAATTGCTATAGACTACTGTTAGAGAAAAAATGGTTACTGAAATCTTAATTAAGTCATTGTTAGTTACGAATGTAACAGAAAACATATATTACTGAAATCTTGATTGTTAAGATTTCAGTAATCATGTTTTCTGTTACAATAGTCTATAGCAATGAGTAAGCTAAATAAAAAGGATTTTTTAAAGTTACACACAATTTTTAAGTTTTAGATATGTGCATCTTGCACGCAGGTTGTTGATTTATTTTATTTTAATAAATATGTTTCTTTGATTTGAATCATGTTTTTATTTTTTTATTTAATGAAGACAAGGGAAAGAAGAATGGATCATTACAACAATTTGATATCATATTTTTCATTTTTTTTCATGTAGATGATTAATTAATTGAGAGGGAGCTGAAATTATTGTTTTTACATGGAAATATTTAAGAAGCAAGATATAATCAGCCATGTGTGTCATATTTGTTTTGCATGAAAATAGTATACAAAATTCAAATAAATCATTAAGTTTTTACAAAAAAACATTTGATTTAAATCAAAACATCTTAAGTATTATTGATATGACTTGTTGCAGGTAAATTTTGACACAATTCGCTTAAATTGATCTGGTCTAGCATAGAATGCTTATTGGTGAACACTGAGTCCTTGTCAACTCTCAACAACAAAAGTCCAAATCATTATCGTCAGATGTTTATGTACTTTGGAAGAATGTATATTGTGTCTGTGTTGGGGATGATTTTGGATGATATGATATGTGAGGGAAGATAACATTAGAGTAATAAGATTGTTTATCAGTATTATTGGATGAGTTCATTGCACTGCATGATTTCCTCTCTTTCTTTCAGTCAAGATTATGTTGCTGGAGTGGATGTAAACATGGGTTGTCCTAAGGAATATTCTGTCAAGGTTTGACATTTTTCATGTTTATAGCTTGAAGAAACCCAAATCATATACAAGTTCAAGGCAATTTTGTGTGTCTTCATTCTTCTCTCTCTCTCTCTCTCTCTCTCTCTCTCTCTGTGTGAATTAATTATGATATTATTGTGTTTTGTCTTGCACACTTTCTTTTCAGCAAATTTACGATGCCATCAACTTATTTTAAGAAATTCATAAAGTTAAGTGACAATTGACTAATGTTTAGTTAGCTTCAAAGCATTTTTATTTAAATCGATGTGATGGTTTGATCCCATTGATACCTCATAGTTTGTTGATAAAAGTGATTCACTGTGGACATTACTTAGAGAACTTAGCACTAAGAGGTTAAGTGATTTTATGATTAAAACATTTTCCCTTTTGTGTGAGCAAACAAATTTTAATGTGCAATAATAAGAAGGCGTCATAATTTTCTTTTAGAAATTTAAAATGTCTAACCTCTTTTTTTATCTGAATACATATAATATGACATTTTCAGACATGGGTACGAAGCCGGAACTCAGAAGCTGAAGCCAGCATCTCAAAACATCACGAAGCCGAAGTCGGCTCTGAAAAATAACACGAAGCCGAAGCCTTTGTTTTTAGAAAACTCTATAAAAAGGTTAAATTATCCTTGTTTAGTAAAACAAAGTGCTGTGTACCTTGTAAACAGTGTCTAGTTAACATTTTAACACTTTTGAATGGATTTGGAGTAAGAAAAACAACAATTTTAATGAAAAGAGATTCCAGGATTTTTGTAAATATCACGAAGCCAAAGCCAGCATCTCCAAACATCACGAAGCCAAAGCCGGCTCTAAAAAATAAAACTGCGGCTTCTCGAAGCCGAAGCCGGCTTCGTACCCATGTCTGGACATTTTACAGGATGACCCATGGCAAAGGGACATCTGCCCCAGGAGACAAACAAGAGTGACAATTCAAACAACAAAAATGTCATACTCACTATTGTTCCTTTAAAAGTAGTTAATTATATCAAGAATTTGTTTCACATTCTGACTGAACTATAACCTAGGCCATCTAGTTTATAATTGTTTGTCCCATTTTGTCCGTTTTCTTGTCAGGGTTAAGGGTTTTTAAGTCTCCATCAATACATGCTTAGTTTTATCAGGAACAGAGCTACTTCAACATTTTTATGAGCTGCCAATAGAGAATGTAAACTGTAACACAACACCTACATCTTACTTACACATTACATAATCACAGTGAACTGACACAGAGCAAACCAAATTAAGCATGACTCCTGTATTGTCAGGTACCACTGCTTTAACTGCTGCTTAAATACCCATTTTATTAAAAAATAATTGACACCATTGATATTCTAACACCTGTCTTTCTGCTCCTTAAGTGGACACCTTCAACACTTGCCGTTTTACACAATCACCATAAACCTTCACAAAAATGTCACACTTTTTATATATATTTTGTTTTCCTGTAGAAAGTTTATGCAGTTTTTCTTTATTTTGAATATAAATATTTAATGTGGTCTGAGTATTCATGATTATCTTGGATTTTTATCTACATGTTTTGATTTCATGACTCTTTCTAACTCCACTTGTAGGGTGGCATGGGAGCAGCCTTAATAACAGAGCCTGAGAAAGTGAGAGAGGTGAGTATCAGTATATATCAAACTCTGTGATCGCAGCAACGTTTTAGTTGACTGTAAATGTTAGATATTGTAAATACAAAAAAAAAATCAAACCTACACATACTGTATTATCATGAATTATCAGAGCTTTTTACTCACTTTATTATGATCAAAGCTAGAGAAATTAAGGCCGTAAATTTTCTTAATTGTGCTATTCCATAGTAATTGCAAACTCCTTCTTTGTCTGCTAAAAAGTACCTCAGACCTATCTCTCAAAGATACCTAACAGTAACAGTTAATGTGCCCTTAGAAGGCAGGTATGGATACATACTACTCATACTGAAATATTTCCTTCTCTTTTGAGATTGAGTCATGTCAAGCTTAAGCGGGCCCTACCCTCTGTAGAGGATTAATCTCGGCCCGTGGAAAATCTTGGATATGAATATGATGATTATTTTAGACACTGTTTAGTTTTCTTTGAAACATATATATAAATGAAGGATGTTTCAGTAAGCTTCCATATCTCAATAAATGTTTATCAATTTGTGAATTATTGTCTGACTGCTATTAAATTGGTCTTAGATATAAGGTGTGTGCATCGCATCGCTGGTTAAAAAGAAATTAAAAGAACGCACAAATTGCGCTTGACTTAATTGTCTCTTTTCTTCACCTAATTTGTGATGTTTAAATATTCCATCTTGTATGTCCACAGATACTGACTGCTCTGGTCAAAGAAATCTCAATTCCTGTTACATGCAAGATTAGAGTACTACCCAGTGTAGGTTTAAGAGTTTTACATTTGTCTTATTTCTAACTTCCTAGCCTAAATGATATAAGGTCACCATAATTTTGCTTCTAAGTATAAATTAAAAGTTTAATTGATGATTTTAGTATAATTCTCACCTTATATTTGAATTAATAAAAATGCTTTTAACCAAGCTGACTTTGGCTGAAATGGTAGCGGGCAAATCGAAACTTAAGATAGAAATTGAGATAATGTTTTACTAGATGATGTAAGATAGGAGGACAAAAAATGTCAATTGAGAGTTACTATATACTTTATGCCACAATTATTCAAATATTTTTGTGCGTGCTTTAACATCATAATAGTTGAGCCAATACCAACGTGTTTATTATCAAATTAAAGGTAATTTAATTCTGTATAGGAATATCTAACTTGTAAATCGTAATAATGAACAAATCTCAGAAACCTAAGAATAATAAAAAGTGTAAAAAATGAGAGTGCACTGAAAACAAGTAAACGCATGATAATAAACTTGTTGATGTTGGCTCAACTATTGCAGTGTTAAAGCGCACAGAAAATCATTTGAATAATTGTGGCGTTAAATAATTTAACAGTAATTATTTGTTTTGACTTTTTTTCTTCATCTTTCTTTTTCTCAGTTGGAAGAGACGATTAAACTTGCAAAGATAATAGAATCTACTGGTGTGTCTGCTCTTGGTGTGCATGGAAGGACAAAAACAGAAAGATCAAGAGATCCTTGTCGTGACCATTACATTAAAGCTGTGGCTGAAGCCGTCAAAATTCCAGTGATAGCAAAGTGAGGAATTTATTGAGTTTCCTGGATGTTTGTTGATAATATTAATTCCTATTTTATAAAATTTACTGAGGCACTCATTGAGATTTATTTAACAGAGATACACAAGGTCGTTGATTTGTGTGAGGGTTAATTTCAATGTTTGGGTTTATATTATTTATGGTTCTTGTTGCAGGTAAAGTAAAGTAAAGTAACCCATACTCATTACTGAGGTTCGGGTAATCAGGAGTTAGAGTGCAGACTTTTTAGACAACTGCAATTGAGGTAGTTTGTCATTGCTTTCCTCACCGATTTTACTTCGCTTGACCTAAAGAGGTTAGCTACTTGTTTTTGGAACTGGCCGCCGATTCGACGGGGGATGTTTTTCGAACACAAAATATGATCGAGGCTAGAGCTCGAACCCGCAGTGTTCTTGGTGATAGAACGTCGCTCTAACCAACTAAGCTATCTACACAACTTCTTAACATAAAGTGCAGAAAATCTATTGAGATGAACTTGAATAAAATGAAGTTTAGGACCACCCAATTGACAGGGGTATATTGTGTCTAGAAATCATTTCAACAGTTCATGAATCATTGATATTATTATAAAGTATAAAAAGGACGAATGATATTGCCAAAAAGAAAACAAAAATATACCACGATGAATGGTTCCTTATGAATATTTTAACACCTTGAGCATATAATTTGACAACACATACAAAACATATGCAAACAGTATGTTGCATTAAAAACGGACGTTGGTTATTCAGAGACAGTCTTATTCATCTTATATACCGTTTGTTATGTGGTAAATGACTTTGAAAATACAAGATGACTTTAAAATGACTTGATTATTTATTTTTTGCAGATAAAAAAAGATGTAAAAGATGTTAGTTTAAAATTTTAAAAATAAAAATGAAATATATATATTTACCCCAAATGACCTCACCTATTCAATGACCTTGAAACATAAATCGACTACAGAAATGAAAACAACGTACGAACAGTTGTATCATATGGCTATTTATTAAGATCCTTAGCTGTGAAGATAAACCGGACATGGACGGCGGCTGTCTTTAATTTATTCTATAACTAGAGTTGTCCAATTACGGATTTTTATTACCATAATTGTGTTCACTTTAAAAAAAAATGGAACAATGTCAACAATTTCCTTTATCTTGAATAACATTTTGTCAAATGTGCTTACATGAGGTATTGAGTAACAAAGCATTCTTTTCATTTTCTGTCCGGTAGAAGGCTTATGTTAATTTCATAATCTATGTTACATTTTTGTAAGCATTCTTGTTTATTTATTTCTTATCTTAATTGTTGAGGAACAGTAAAAACAGGATCAAACTTATTTTTGTTATGAAAACCTTTTCATGTGCAATCAATGCTCATGATTCGCAATCATTTTCTTCCCGGGCATTAATAAAGAAGAAAAAAAACTACGATTTCTGAGGAGTTTTGTAAGCGTTTACATACGAAATGTACGCTTATAGCCGTGCCAAGCGTGTCTGTACGTGAATACTACATCTCTTTTGACAACATGATCTTTTGAGCTAACAATCAAAAATTTACTGAAGTCCCATGTGTAGAACTGCCTTTGCTTGTTTTAGGAAACAATCGAAATAAAGTTTTATGTTAGAAGCAGATGTACAAAATAAAGCATGCAACGATGACAGGACGATAAGATTAAAGTTGCTTCCCATTGGATTTGTCCAGAGCAGATACAGACAAAAAAAAACATAAGTTAATGGCAATTATATTGTATTTAAGTTCTTAAACAACAGATACAAAAACCAAAAGTGATATAAGAATAAACATAGATAAGAATAAATACTTAAAGAAAACCAGAGAAAAGAGAAACATATGTTGGTGATAAAATAAGAAAGACAGATTTGAAAAGAAATAAAAGAGATAGAAGGAATGAATGATAAGAGAAAGACAGAAACAACGAAATGCATACATATAGAAATAAAAAGTGAAAGTTATTGTAAAATATACAGAAAGCTGAACTTTGAAAGCATAGGGATTGAATAAATGCCACACACATAAACCCGCACACACAAACATTCCGTTTACCAAAGTAATTCATAGAGACATCTCAAGATTACCCTAATGAATACATTTACAGCAATCATTCTTTATTACCTACTTATACCCTCCCTTCAAACAATAAATTACATTCTAATCGTCATTTTGTGACAAATGATTAATCAATATTTCTGAATTCTGCACAAATAGAATAGAAAACCCTGACATTAGTCTAAAGTTCACACAAGCAAGTGAAATTGCTTGGATTTGTTTCGTAAAATATAAAAACAAGATTTATAATTAAATTAAATTCATTTCAGTCTAAACAAGAGGTTATGGTGTGTTTTTTTTACAATCCATCAAATGACATTTAATTGTTTTTGCTTGCGTTCTTTTTCATTTCTTCAGCTTTTCTTTCTATTCTGTCTAATCTTTTCTCTTGTTAGTTTGGATGCGTGACTGTTGAGTGTGTGTCAGCTTTTGTAGCAATATTTAACAATTACAACTGAGAGGAAAACTGTAAAGAAACGTATGACAATTTCTTTACCTAACTTTGTCAAGATTGCACAATTTGGTATCAGCTAGAGCTTCCTAACCACGGTATGTGTAAAAATCCACTCCAACTAAGTAATAAATCAACAATAAACATGTCAGTGTAGGGGGTGCGTAGACACCTGCATGCTAATGGCGAAGATAAACAGTGATCACTCAGGTTTTGATAACAATCATAAAACACTATAGACAGTTAAATGTATCACTAAAATTGCCCTGAGACAATACTATAAGACACTGACGGACAGAGTGAGCTAGAGAAAGAGCGAGCAAAAGAGAAAGAGAAAGAGAGAGAGAGAGAGAGAGAGAGAGAGAGAGAGAG
>JAUUEB010470091.1:0-11673 GCA_032362205.1 Clione limacina | reverse complement strand
TATATATATATCTTTTTCCCTCTCTCTCTCTAAGGCTCTCTCTTTCGTTCTCGATCTCCTTCTCTCTCTTCTCTCTCTTTCTCACCCTTTCTCTCTCCCTTTCTTAATTACCTTGCTGGCTCTATATCGTGTATACTTAAACCCTCAATAGATGCAGCGTGTCTATAAAAATAACTAATATATCTTAGAAGCAAAACAAGATGAATGAACTTCTACCCCTTCCTTTGACATTTCATCTAATTCAATAAAGCACTTAATGGTGTGAAAATCCCACACGTCTTGTCTATACTCATGAAATCTCGTGAAATACAATTCCAAATTATATCGACAGCACATCCTATTGAACAAGCTTCGAGAGTGGAGGGCGCTTTAACCGTCTATTGCTCCCAATGTAATCAAATTGTCTAGCAAATAAGCCTCATCGTGTGGTTGTAGAAATGCAATGTAGGACACAATAAAGGCATCTTAGTGTCATAAACACAACGTCACCATTGAACCTAATGTTTACACATGTACTAGATGAGCTGATATCATTGGATAAAAGGGCTATTGAAGTGGTCCGAGATTAACGCTATTGGGTCAAATCGTTGTAAAAAAGAGTCTTCAATGATGTGGGGGAATTTGATGTTTGATTCAAAAGATATAAGTAATTGATAATGATACCATGTTAAAAAATGTCACACAAGGATCAGGAATCTCCAAGCAAAACATATAAAACTAGAAACATGAGTACTCAGATAGAGTACAAACCTGACACCATGTAAAATAAAACATTTGCTTATTGTACCATATGTCAGCATTACTTAAATATAACTTTATCAAAATGCGTATTGAAAAACATTGAGAAAATTAAATTACTGCTTGGATTGCAATGATTGAAACGATTAATTAAGGATCGTGTGCTGTGCCGCGCAAAGGAACACGGTGCAATGTCCCGCGTGCAAAGTTGCGCACCAGGTACTGCAATAATGAACGCCGGAAGAAAAATATGTCAGTGATTGAGCCAATCGAGTAAATTTTTATCATTCTTTGGTAATTAAAATAAATTCCATAACTCTCATAACTGTCAATTATAAATAATCCATCAGAACGGAACAAATTCCATTAGATTACTAGATTAAGAATGATAATTAACATGTATGCATTTTCACAAATTTATTAAAAGCTGAATCTATACACCTGATAAAAAAGTATCATAGTAGAAATTGACAGGGGAAAAAAATTCCCCCAAAAGATGTCGTTCTCTATATACGATCCAAAAACCATTTTGAGCATACAGATGCGTAGAGAATCATGATTGTCAAATGCACTAAAAATGATTTTTCCAAGTCTTATTATTAAGGGGTAGCTTTCAAGTATATTGTGTGCCATGATTATTACTGACAACTTTAAACATATCCCAGTTCCATACCACAATCCTATGAACTCGATTGCAATCCCCTGTTAATGTTTGTGTGTCTGTATTATATCTGTGCAGATGTCATGAATGCGATTGTTTGACCTAGGGTTCGAGGAAGACATATGAATTAAGAACATTCACCATACGTTCTGTTAAGCCATTTGATTCATAGATTTTGAGAGAATGTAACTTTAGTGATTAAAAAGGAATATATAATGAATATAATGATAACGATATCGTTCTGTTCAATGGTGTTCTTTTATAGAGTTAGTTTTCTAAAGGGAACTTTCCTTTGTTTATTTCTTACCTTAAACCTTCCTTTATGGCTTACTGATTATTATTTTTACATTTTTCCACGCTCACAATTATATTGTGTAGTGGTATGTGTTCATCCTGTCTGTCTGTCTGTCTGTGTCTGTGTGTCTGTTAACGCGAATCTCTTTCATATTTAGAATGATGATATAGACCAGGAATAGAATTTCTGCTATTTAAATCCAGAAATATTTTTGAAAGATTGACGGAGTTATGGCCCTTATTGAGTATTTTTGCTTTATGTTCTTTGTAAATTTGGCAAAAACACACTGTGGTCGATTCTTAAGAGATAAGAATATGAAATCTTGCAAATAGATTACTAGTGACTATCTTACACCAGCTTTCAAAAGTATTAGAGTTATGGCCCTTTGAGTATTTTGCTATATGTCTTTGTTAATTGTTTGCGCCATCATCAAAGATAGAAACCTGAAATTTTGCACAGAGGTTAAATTCACGGGTCCCTAAAAGCTGGAGCTTAATATTTTGAAAACAAAACAGTTTTGACAGAGTTATGTCCCTTTGTGTCTGATGTGCGTGGTTGTACTCTCTACGAGTACTCAGTTATTATTGTCACAACCCTTTCGTGAGCGTTCTAAGTGTGTGAAGCAGTTGGCAAAATCAATCAACAATCAAGTTGACTCCGTACGAGTAAACAAACAAAGACCACACTCTGATTTTAAACAATCTCGGAAAAAATCGTTCGAATTTAAATCGTGAATTCCTTATTAAGTGTGTAATGAAATGAATAATACATTATAAAACGTATGTATTTCTATGATTATAGGAAATTAAAAAACTATTTGAAGCAAATTGGATATAAAAAAAACACGCAGCCTATAAAGATATTTCTTAAGTCTCAATTATTATTTTTTATTTCCTATTTGTGCTTTCCTTACTATGCTGATGCCTATCAAGTTGTGTAGTATCTGGTCAGCAGCAGTTTGTCAAACTGTGATATTGGAGATACAAGTTATATAAAGAATGGATTCCTTCTGAACAGTATCTTACATGCTAAATAAAAAGCTAGTCACTGGTTGCAGTAGGCGTCAGTTACACTAGACATCATGATTCATAATACTGAATATAATATGCGTCATTCTATTCGTTTCTTCTTCTATCTTTATCCGTCTTCCTTTGCAGTATTGGTATATTTCATCAGCCACATCATTTTATCATCATACTCCAACCCGCTAACCTTGGTTATCCATACACAATCGTGTATAAATCTTCACGGTTTTAATATTCTATAACTTGCTAATGTGTGGTATGCTTTACATTTGATCTGTGCCTATGCTTACTATAAGTTATCTGGAACAAGTGTTAACCCCATAAAACTGAAAGTCATCAAAACCACATTGTTAGATACTATTTATCATATCCCAACGTCTTGACTTCCTTTTGTTTAAAACCAACTACATATTAAAATTTTTGAGAAGTCTTTTCACTAACAAGTTGTATACATATTAACGAGACACCATGTATAAACAAATTCTAAAATCAAAAATAATATTAAAAACAATTGAAATGCTGATCAAAGAACCTTATAAATAACTCGATGTGAAAAGTAAATTATATTGGAGCACATTAAATGGCGAAGTCGATAATAAAATCTGTGACTGGTGTTACCAGGTAGTTTTTGGCAGGTTTGGATCGGAAGTGTGTTAACGGTGGGAATCATTTTGTTCGGTTTTGTTCCTGGTGTTACGTAAAGTTCTAAAATGCTCGAAACAATATTTTTCTTATCATCTTTTTCTGACGCAATCGGTTGGCTGATAAGTCATCTACACCTGGCTGATAAGTCTTAGTATCAATTTCTTGTTATATACGATATATACTGGTAGATTATCAATTATAAAAACTTGTCCCGACCGAAGTTTATACAATCAACTCATGTATTCTCACAACTAGTTTGTGTCCAGCCAATTAAGTGTCATAACAAGATAATATGCAGGATGTGATATTTGTTCTTAACCTTCTTTTGAATGAGTTATATCACCCACAATTAATTCCAGATAATCTGGAGTTTTTGTTAGCCTAACATATCACGCCCTGTTCTAAAACGTGACAGATGTATTGACAAAAATGGTCTTTCGTTTGAGAACATTTCTGATCCATTCACACTATTTTGATTTCTTGAGCACTTAGATTTTTTGGGGGATTATCTCAAAGTTTTATGTCTATGTCCCCTAAGGATAATAAAAAGCCGAGATAATTTGAGTCATGGTGGGGTGGGGGGGCTTCTTCGAAAGTCAATATAACTTCAATAAAAGGCCAGTATTTAAAATTCCATTAAAACATGTTTTTCGAATTATTCGGGTACACTTCTGTTGATATTTCGTAAAGCAATATTCTATTTTTTTTTATCAACGTTAATTTTCTAAATAAATCGCTAAAACTGCTGTTGCTCATAAATTCTTTGGAACAATTTTAAGAGTTTATGAATGGTCAATACAAAATCTTTCCATTTTAAATTATAAAAAAACGCCAGACTTGCGATCGATGAAGATAAGGATATATCAAAGCAGAATAAGGGAATTATGTGACATCGATCTCTATCAAGTTACCATAAAATAATGATGCTGGCCTGTGATTTATTTTTGCCCATTAAAGTCTCGTCACGTTTGTCATTCTGACGGCTCAGGCATGAATATCTGGCTGAATGATGCTCCAATCTCCCCCAGGAGCTATCTTCAGAATTTTAAAGACCTATCAGGTTTTTCTTTTTTTGATTCACTCCGCGCTCAATTTCCCTTCCATGAGTTAAGATAACTTCCTTTGAAATAGTGATCGCTGACTCAATGCTTGTAATGCTAGAATTTTCGTATTCATCTTTTGTAATGTGATATTCTAAAAAGATAATTATTTTTCGATACAGCACCAAAACTGCTGTTGCTTCCAAATTATTTCAAACCACTTTATAGTCTCAAGGGCATATGTTGATCTAGAATGTCAATTCGTACAATCTTAAATAATAAAAAGACAAACTTACGATAGTTAACGATAGACTAAGTCTATAAGCGTATTCAAAGTGGCTTCAAACTCAGCTTTTAAACTTCTCTCAAACTCTAATCTAAATTTATTCACATAGAATAATGATGCTGGTCTATGAATTATTTTTGCCTATTAAAGTCTCGTCACTTTTGTCATTCTGACGGGTCATGCACGAAGATATCGGACTGAATGATGCTCCAATCTCCCCTCAAAGCTATCTTCACACTTTTAAAGACTTCTTGAGGTTGTTTTTTTGTTTTACTTTGTCGCTCACTTACCCTTCACTAAGCTCGGTAATTTGCTTTTCTGGTCGGTTTCCTAGTTTTTTTTTATCAACTCACCCCTCAAATCTTTCTCCTACACAGTAATTTCATTTCTGAATACGTTCTCTTCACGCTAGTCAGAAATTATCTGAAAGCCATGAATTGAGGAGGATAACGCAGTGTTGGTGATATAATTCATCATTGATTTTTCACTGGGTTGTCTGACATTGATTCATTCCACACCAACTACGCTATTGAAAATGTCATCTAAAAATAAAGGATAAAAGAATATTGTAAAAAAGCTGTCTGTTAATACTAAGGGTTGAATACATCAAATTTCAATGCAATTTTCCACTAGTTATTATCCGAAATTGACAAACGAATACACTTTTCTCAGTATAAATCATTCATAGGATTCCTTCGTGTTATAGTTATCAAAATAATCAGATTACCTTTTAAAAAGTTGGTTGTTATTCATACTAAGCAGTACACGCTTGCAGTAAATTAGAAGTAGTATTGTCATCTTAAAAATCAATTATCAATGTTAAGGGGAAAGGGGTATATAACAAAGGGAAATTCGTTGACAAATAATATCAACATCCAACTTCTACAAAGATTATTAAATCTATGAACAAATTGTCAGGTTTTTCTTGATCGAAGCTACTTGGTAACTTGATTATTTTTGGCGAAAAGATGGGCTCACAGGAGATGGACGTTATATTTAGCTCCTCATCCTTCCTCAGCCAAGTTCATCCAAGTATGTTCCTTCTTGTGGTTTCAGTCATCAGCTCTACTGGTTGATGTTTCTTTGAGCTGGTCCACGAAAGGAACTCAATTCCAAACCACCCATGCGCACTCTTTTCTCAGTCAAAAGAACAATGTCAGGTAGGGTCAAGATTGGTTCCTGGTAATCAACATGGATTCGTTCACTACTCGGGTCACTACTCGGGTCACTACTCTGGTAAGTGAATGCAGGGAATTGTTAGTGCATCGTAGTTAAAAGTATTCGTACTTGTTGCAGAGATGTTGCAAACGGGTACAACAGCAGGGACTGAAATAAGGATAGGAATACAGATAAATGGAATCATCACAAAAGAGGAATGTGAGGCTCTTGAGATTGCAACATTTAACATATGGTGGCAATAATCAAATCATGTATCTTTATTGGATCTCAGTGTCACAACTTTGGACATAGTCCCTGTTAAAGAAGAAATGAAAGTCAACCCGAACATCTGGCAACTTTTCAAAGACAATGGCTTCTTTTTGTTAAAAGTTAATGTAATCGATTGTTGACTTATTTGACTCAAAATCCATTACTGAAGTGATGTGAGGGCGTATTCCCGCACTGGTTAAAACGTAAGGTGCACCACAATATTGACCTACATAAGCATAGGTATATTGTAAGATAACATCTACAAAAGAAATGTGTAAACTCAATCTTGGAAATATTTTTTTTGTCAGAAAAGGAAAATCGATTTGGATAACAAATTACACTGTACTTGGTAACATGTTGCAACGAAATTCTTTGTCCGCAGAGAAAATGATTCACTTGACAATATTGATGGATTAGTTTTTAATTAAAGTCGACTCGCGCTGAATGATACACCTGCTATGTTATCATCTACTCGCATACAATAACTTACACCCTATAACAATATAATATGATACACACCACTGTGATATTATTTCTAAAGATTATATTTTTTTTAACAATCTTTTAACAGATGTTTACCTTTCATAATAAGCTTACCCAAGTAGGACGTTCCATAAATTGAGTATATTAAGCAGGTGCGTAGCCAGGATTTAGAAATTAGGGGACAACCTTGAATATTATCAAAGCAATAGAAATCTTTGAGATAAGTTAAAAATTTAAAAAATTTAGAGCATTTTGGATAACAATTGGAGGGGACATTCCTCCATGTCCCCCTGGCTTTGCGCCTGATATGAAGGACAATATCTATAGAAGCCTAATAGATTTTAATAAATTGATTTTCGTTAATTCTCAGATTCTTTCGCAGTTACTCATTGGCTCAAAGATTAACACTTTTTTAATGTGCACTTCATTTAACTTTCTAACACGATTTCGACAGATTTGCTTTCTTAAATAATAATCAGTGAGTAGGCCAGAACTATGTTTATTCCACACCAATTAGTGACGCGAAGAAGAAAAACTAGTGTGACAAAATATCGTATTTCACACGTGTATCAACTATGCAAATTAGCTAGTAAACATGGTATAGCTCTATCGGTGATCGGGTAATCCCGAATTGCATGCACTTTACTGCACAGGGTGTCTTCGCCTGTCCCATGTCTGTGCACCGCCCGGCAAACAGCAAGTCTAGATAAGAACAACTAAGAATTCTACTTGTAAGTTTAGTCACGAAGTACGGATTTTGTAGATGATTTGAAGCTCTGTTAAAAATAATAGTATATCGGATGTGAAAAAAATGATTATGTCTGTTGATACGATTTTTATTTCCTCATTTGTTCTGATAAACACATTCAATATCATACGGCATCCCTCGAGCTTATCAGTTGTGTTCATCAGAAATCACGAAGAAATAAAAATCATATCAAAAAATATAGAGGGTTGATACAAGCAGGCTGTATTCCTTACTAGCGACTTCGTCGCGTCGTCGTTACCCGACTGATTCTAAGAATTAGCTCAAAAAAGACAAAGTAGAGGAAGAAGAAATTATCCATCACCCCGGAGGTTCCAATACATACATTTATTAAAAAAAATTGCCAACATGCAAAACTCAGACGCTTAGCGTCTTTGGTCATGACGCTTTGCGCCAAAAACCCCATACCTTTAAGAATTAGAAGAAGCAAGTATAGAAGGACTAATTTCCCCCTTAGGTTTTCAATTCAAAACTATTATTGTAGAAAGTCGTGTCAAAAATCCCCAAATTTTTAAAAGTCTAGATATACGTACCTGTATTCTTAAATATGCCCCAACAGTTTGAATAAGTAAAAGAAAAATAAACTGTCCAAAGGACAATTACTCATATGGTTCCAATGCTGGAATGTTATTAGAATGATCTCATATACAAAAATAATCAGGCGCTTTGCGCCTTTGGTAATAGAGTTTGGCGCCATCACCCCAGCAACTTTAAAAGTCTAAATACCCCCTGCATTCTACGACAGAAGAAACAAAACACGAGCTAGGCACAATTGTTATAAGCGCTTCGCGCAAAATGGCCCCATTTAAAAAAAAACTAAAAACATTTAAAACAACTAAATGCGCACCTGCTTTCTTTCTTTCTTTAGAAAAGATCAATCACCTATAAAAACATCGGTATTATTCTTAGCCTCAATATGTCCCACCTCCAATTTGAAAAACATATTTCCCTGCTTTCTACCAAATTATTTATAACTTTTAAAACATTAAAAGAAAAGAAACTAATTTATCATGTAAATATTTAAGAAGATGGTAGAAATGCGGATAAATGTAGTTGTTTAACAGAAGGTTGCGAAAAAAAAATATAAAAATAACTCTCCTTCAAGGCAACAATGACCTACCGACCAACAAAGCAGGGCCGCCAGATTATTTATTCACTCCTGGCCAAAGCAGTCGAAGGAAATGGCCAAATAAGCTTGTTCATGGCCATTTTTTTTACAAATGACAAATTAACTCATATTGAAGCTAAGCCCCCTACAAATTTAACATCAGATATTTTTTAAGATATTTGATTCGCATATATTATCAGATGTGTTATGTAAAAACAAACTTTTTAACTTACATGTACAGAACATGCATCGCCCTTTCCAGCTTGTAGCTAATAATAGATATTATATGAGTGTTTCACGCGCGTTTCTCTCTCACCCAATCAAGGCTAGACAATTCAAATTACGTCAACAATTAATTGTTTAACTTGAGGCATGACGCAATGTGGGTATGCAACCATTTTTGAAATCTCGTGGTATGCAACTTTCACCCCTATGCACCTCCCCATTTTGACCTTCGTTAAAAGATTGGCTTAAAAGGGTTTTTCTTTCAAATCATAAACTTATATTATGTATTTATTGTATACTATAAACATCATGGAATAGCAAAAAAATGGCCAAATGGCAAACCACTTTCCTCGTGGCCAAACAGATTACGAAATAGCCAAATTTATGGAATTTGGCCATGGGATGGCCAAGTCTGGCGGCCCTACAACAAAGCACGAAGAGAAGTCGGGCCATCTTTAAAAATTAGTTTTTGACACACAAAAAGAAGAATTACATAGTTTGTATCCAGACTAGAAAAACAGATGTTTGGACATCTTATATTATTTTGAGAAATCTTGTTGCAACGTAGAACAAAAAGTGGATTTGTATGTCACACGCTACCTTGCTTAGACGGAAACATAATTAGTTTGTTGGCGCCCGGGTTGTGAATCATTACGACGCCTGTCTCGAACTAATTGTGTTATAAATTTCGTGTGTTTATACCTAAAACTTTGTATTGGTAATTTGGTAGTAATATCAATGGGCATCTGTCATTAGGAGATTTGGGCCAATACCAGTTGGCATGACGTCAGTAAGCTGTTACATAGTAGAAAGGACAAGTAATGTTACACAATGCATTATAATATGTATGACAGACGGTGAATGTCCGAGTAGGATCGTCGCTGATTTAATTCATCATGTGTTTTACTAGAGACGTTAAAGTCGATACAATTTTACTTCTCTTCAGATATCATAACTACTTGATTGCCAAAATTGGAAAATCATTAATGGTACCGAGATCCGTTTGCTCAAAATATCTCAGTAACTGCTATGGGTTTTTTAATGTTGCCGTGTCACTTATAGTCCAGTGGTCTAGGGCCGAACATTGCAATTTTGGAGATCAATTTGTTTTTGTGTTTATTCCTGTTAATTAGGGTCCTTGGGGTTATAAAACATCATTCATGTAAAAGTTGGACTTGGGCAACTCTCGGCATAGCATACATTCAAGATGACCGCCGTCTAATTTAGGTTTATCTCACCAACTAAGGATCTAAATATAGAGTTTATTGATATGAGGTTACATTTCTAGGGTCAAATTTTCGTTTCAATGTCCTTTCATAGGTCAAGGTAATTTGGAGTCTTTTTGTATATTTAATATTACTTGTTATATTTAAGCTTTTGAGCTAGAATCTTTGATAGCTTTTTTATTCTTCTGCAACGAAAATTAATCAATGTTATTTCAAGGTCATTTTGTATGTTCAAGGTCATTTGCACTAAAATGTATTTATTTATTGATTTGAGATCGAAGTAAACTTTTTTATTAATTCTGTCCACGAAATGGTTATAATACGACACTTATTACTGTCAACTAAATAATTCAAGAAAGTTTTCATAATTAATTCAACTTCCGGTTTTCTTGCGTAGAATAACAGTTTTGAGCCCAAATATGTAGTTTTAAAAACCAACTTTATACTTCGACTTGAAGGTAAATGAAATACATCATACATATATATAGGATTTTGACCTGCCTAGTCTATTTTTAAGGTCAAATTGATACTTCAATGCTGTTATCAAGGTCAAATCTTGTTTATACGTGATTTTGACCTCTAATTACCAATTTACCTTGACCTTAACTTTTGACATCGTCAGCAACACCACAATTGGATTTGACAGTGTCAAAAACATATTTACGTATGTGTTTTAAATAATGATAGCGTTTATATTAATAAGAATATTACATTTATTAGTTTAAGGCGGCCATTTTTGTTATGTAATATAATTGTTATTATGAAGTGCTTGAACAGTTTCAAACACTTTATTCAGTCCAAAGCTTTGCAATGTTCAACAACAATTTAAACCCAAAAAATACACCATAATAAACCATTAAATCTTTTTGAGTAGCTAGTCTACTCTACTCAAGTTGTTTAAAACGGCCAACTACTCTACTCTGTTCAAGTAGTCCACCGTACTACTGCACCACAACACTGTGTATTATTGATATTATGAATCAGGACGCAACTATAATTGTATTATGACATTATCGCATGATTTCTAAAACAAAAGGTTAATCCTCCGTTCTGTTGTGTGGTTGACCGATTTGTTTACTCGATGACTCATTTGTGACATTGGAGTCTGCAGTTTTATTCTGAGGAGCTGGTCAAACTAAACACATCAATCTTCTTGTTTGTTCCGTCGCATTCACTTGATTATGTTCGTTACTTTTGTTCCCGGAGCAGACGTGCAAATAACATCAGTTGACTCAACATACGTCTGCCATAATGAAAAAGCAACAGCTCTTAAGAAATGGGGATAGTTAAAACGTGGACGTCCTCAACTCTACATTCACTCTGCTCAACTGAACTGAAAAAAGCATTCCAGAAATAGAAAGGAGACAATATGTAAGTAAAACATCATTGAATTACTATTTTTGTTTGTTTTTTAAACCCTATCCAGCATCCGGCCAACTCCACTCTTCGTTGAAAACGTCTGTGTTTTATGTTGCTTTGTTCACCCTTTGTCACTGATTTGTTTGACATCACTTGCTTGAATAAATAAAGCTATGTGCAAAATAAGTGTATCGATTTAAAGGACCTTTTATGTTGCCGTTATCAAATCAACAACTTTGTTTTTCTTCTGTGATGGATTTTGGGCCTTTATAATGTAAAAATGTTATTTCATGTTGAGGTCAGACAAAACAATCACTTTTTGAGGGGAAAAAGGAAATAAAACAAAATTTGTACGCCACTCAGAAATCTCTTCCTAGGGCAAAAGGGT
>JAUUEB010470090.1:0-19970 GCA_032362205.1 Clione limacina | reverse complement strand
CGCGTTAACAGACAGACACACAGACACACAAAACGAAAATATACCCCGAGTCACAAATTGAAATTGTGATCGGGGAACAAATATGTGTAGAGTAAAACGTTCACTCAGACAAGTTTAAAGTCAGATATTCATTTCTCTTACAACGCAAGATTTGCCCTCTCGTCTGTCTATAAAGATAAGAGAAAAACACACATTAATGTCGCTATTCTTATTTCAAACACGGTTAGTGTAGCATGTGATATTCTTCAAGTTATGTGACTGTTCTTGTGTTCATGGCTAAGGTGTGGTTAAAGTGATTATGTACACAATATACGCGGGAGTTTTATTATAAGAAGGTGTTTCACGAACTTTCCCAAGTCTTAAGTTATTTAATCAAAGCTAACAAACAAAATGAGCCTGTCTCAAGGAATTGGTCCGGTTTGTGAACCCTTTCACAACGGCAAGCCGATTCTACCGGCTTTCAAACGTCGGGGTGCTGCAAGGGGGCTCTTTTCCTTCTGTCTAACCCTGGCCAAATATCTTTCAAGTTTTGTTTCGCAAAATTTGGTGTTTTTGTGGGAAAAAATGTTTCCATCTTTTTATTTGCAATTCAAAATGGTCGCGGATTCAATGAAAAACACAGACAAAAAGCTAGTTTTGAGAGTGGGATCAGAAAACAATTTAATTGTACTTTTTTTAAAAGGAAGTTTAACCTTGCTTGAGACACCATCATTTTTAGGTTCGGTCGTGGTCTGGGGTCGATTTTATTGGCGGTCAGACTTTGACTTAGAAATATTTAAACGGGATTTCCCGTATGTTTTTCCGGCATGCACCTTAGTTTACTTTCGAAATCGGAAAAAAGTTAAGTTTTGTACTATTGTTTTATAATTTTCCCTAAAAAAGTGTGCTGGGCTGAAAATTGCCCATGTGATTTCGATTTTTCTCACTTTTAAACACAGAAAAAATATAGTGATGAAAGTGGGTTCAGAAAAAAGCCAAAAACGCCGTAAATATTTATTAAATTGAAATGAAAACATTTTTTTTCTGAAAGGTAATTGAATTTTGCATAAATTTAAACTTTTAAGGACGATAACAGTGCTGATCAAACACAGCAGTTTATCAGCCGGACACTAGAAGTAAGGCCGTTAAATCTGTAATCTTACCCTTACAGATGTTCTTCATCAAAAGACCTTGAATTTGGTATGTGTCAAGGTCAGACTAAAGGTCAAAATATGTCAAATAATATGTGATGCTCAAAATGGACCATTTCGACATTTGGCTCCGTAGGGAAAGAGTTAATAGACTTAGAGCTATAGTCTTTTTAAAACAAATCCACCACAATGATAATAAACTTTGAAAACTACATTTTATTTGTGGTAGCATTTTAATTTCTATAGGATTTACATTTAAAAAAAGGAACAACTCAATAAAAAATTGCTTCTTGTTAAATTAATTAAACGGTCCCTCTTATTAAAAGTAAAACTCGTCGACGTTAAAAAAACGGCATTCTTTCAGGTTCCTGACTTTAAACATTTGCATGACTATTTTACCTGCCGCATCATGAGCCTAACTATCACCAGGGGATAAGACGACGGACGTTTTGATTCAGTTCGACACGTATAAGTAAATTATCGACAAGTAATCAAATTGCGTATTTCTTGGGGGAATGACTTGGATTTTAGATGATCGTTAAGGGACCTAGACACAAAAATTTGAAGTGTTGACCACTAGGGCTGACCAGTGCTCAGAATGGATCAAAACTCGTCGCAAATTAAAAGTGTTGCCGAGACGATTACAAATATTTACCGTATTTACGGTAGGACTATCGAATCATGGCATCAAGCTTAATTGCTAAGGTCCATTTTCAATTGAGTCTCGGTTCCCTAAGCATCATTTAAATGAGTCATGGGATGGGGGTGAAGCTAAACGTGTCATTCCCCCCAGGTATAAAGTCCAACTTATCAAGTCCTATTCATTTTATCATGATAATGTTTTACCCATTAAAGTCCAATATTATATTTTCCACTAGAGGTCACATGTCTGACCTACCCATTTTCTCATAGTTAAATTTCTAAACCCTAGTGCTCTTGCATTCTACATTTATGAAGCCATTTGACCGATTAAACCCATTAATAGTAACTATCCTTTTCAAAGATGGACCAAGGAATAAGGTCAATGAGTCGGGGATGGCCATTATTGTAGATGAATGTTGTCCATATATTATAAGTAGATACTTTGCTATTGTATCTAAGTCCCTGCTTATGCCTTTGATGAGTCCTATATAAAAGACTTTATTAACACTTCAATTGTTGCTATGTAACCTATACTGATTGGCAAAAGTTACGCGAAAATGTATTCCAATTTTTGAATTCCTCAAAAGTTCACTTATGGTAGAAGAAACGTCTTGAAATTTCGACATTAGTTTTGTCTTACATATGACATTATTTTTTGGAAATGAGAAAATATACCAGATAGAAATGCCGAGTCAGCAGGTTTTGTAAAGGGCTTAAAAGGGATACACAAACTGCAATGGAATAATACATGGCATTGTCAAGTTTCATTTTTGAAATCCTCTTAATGTTCAGCATAAGAGGTAAAATATCTGACTGAAAAACAGTTAATTTATTGAATAATCTATGGAAAAATCAATTTTTTCTGATTTTTACAAAAATCACTAAAATTTAAAATATCACATTTTGGCAAACTTTGACAAGGTATCCAAAAATTGACGAAAAAATAGATTGCTCGTATTAAAATACCTCTAAAAAGCATGTTTTGCATATCTGAATACATGAATTTTGCCTAAAACATCAAAAATATCAAAATAACCGCCATCTTGAATGACGTCATGGGACATGGTTGAAATCTACCCCCGTTTCAACCTTAAATCATCTGTGAACACAAAATTATTAACTATTTTCCAGACAATTTAGAGGTATGGTATTCAGATTTTTTGTTCGACAGCGAAAATCAATTTTGCTGAGTTTTTTACAAAGCGCATGAAGAGAAAAAGTCAAAACATCTGAATACCACATCTTAAGATTGGCTGGAAAATAATTAATGCATATCACCCAAAATGAAAGTAGGTTGGCTATTTAGAACCTAATAAAATAAGTATGAAATTGTTGAAGTTGTGCTTTCCAAATATGAGTAAGAATTTTCCAAACAATTCGCGGCTCCTTTACTAACCAAATACCAACTACTAGTACGTAACTATAAATATAGATGATACAACAGGAAATAACCCTCATTGTTATTCTCTTTGATCTATTATTGCTCGCTGAGTTAATTTTAGAGCGTATATAATACCCAATGTAACTTTAAGTAGTTCCTACTGACCGATCAAAATAAACATGGCATACATCCAATGAAATACGTAAATCATCACTACACACGAATATTCTTGATTAAGTTAAACTATCCATGACCTCTTGAAATATTGAGGAGAAGTCTGAATAGGTTGTTCTTTAATAAGGCTCTATGCTGAGGTTGTTATGTTTTAATGTTGAAGTTGTATTTGTGTACAAGTAACCCTCATTGTTATTCTCCTTGATCCATTATTGTTTTCTGGAATTTTCAGTAATTTTAATAAGCCGACCAATGAAAAGAAATATCGACAACATCCAATGAAAAAAAAACATCACTGCGCATGAATATTCTCGTTTCCGTCTGTACACGTGACCTCTTAAAATATTGACAAGTCTTAGTCTGTTGTTTTTTTAGTATCTACGCGGAGGTTATTATGTTTTATTAAGTTGACATTTTAGTAGTGTCTACCATTGATGTTCTATTTTATTCATTATTGCTCGCTAATTTGATTTTTAGAGCGTATACAATACATTAAAGTAACTAACAGAAATTGTTGATGAGCCGACCAATGGAAAAAAGACAACATCAAATAAAAATGCAAAACTTCACTGCGCACGAACACGCTGAGGTTATTATGTTTTAATGTTGAAGGTACCCCCCCCCCCCTCCCATGACATACCCATTTAGGTTCATGCCGTTCACTCTAGGAAACCCTTATGATCTAATATAAGGGTTTTTAATCAGCATTACTTTAATGTAAAATTGCTTCACGAAGATTTCTACTCCAGTAGATGTCCGCCATCCCGAGGACGAAGAACAAAAACATTGTGTGATCTCACAAATGAAACATTTGCGACAAATTATATTCATTTTTATCCATTGACACCTACGTTCAATACTATTCTGTAATAATTATGAAAAATGGAATTAACTTCTACTCTTCGCATTGGTCTATTCTCAACCGTCGTTCTATCCATTCATACTAGATTGTCTTTTCTTTACGTTTCAGTCCCATCTAGACGAATTTGATTAAATATCGGAGTATATTAGGAACATGCTCAATTGACCCTCTTCATTAAGTGTCAATTTGCAAACACGTTACTTTCTTCTATCACTTTGCAGTTTAAAAACCCACTTTCTATTTTCACAAATGATCATGGAAGTCAATAATTGCCATTTTGGACATGTCTGTTCATAGTATTGCCGCGCAGAAAACGTTTTTCAACTCGATAGAATGCGAAAAGGTTTCAATAACAATCGGATTAAATATTGTGTAGAAATAGGTTCTCATTCGTATAACTTCCTTTCATATCTATTTTATTTACCTTAGAGTTTAAGCTCTGGTTTTGTAGTTTGCCTTTTTATGTTGTTAATCAATATGAAACAATTCATAACTGTCGGTTGAACAAGTTAAATCTTCTTTTATGTTGTGACTTAATGTCGTTATTCTAGAACTTGTGTTCCGGGTTCAGTCGGTATTGTTGTTATTTTAGCTGCTGGTTTATTGGGGGTATCATGTAGATTATTTGTTGTAACCTCTTAACAAAAACAGAGTTATGGGGCGTTACTTCATATTTACTTGGCGTATGTTTAACTTGTAAAGATTTGCTGATCTTAATATCAAAGTACCACTCAAGGTACGATAACATTCATAATGTTCAATGCTAACATGTAAGCTTGTGAATGCACCTTTGTTGTCCTGATTTGCCTTTTTTATGTATTTTTTTTATCTAGCAGGGTATTAACTAATTGTCTAGCTCTTTTAAGTGTAATTAATTTTCCAATCATTTGATTGTGTTCTCAATTGTTAGCCTTGTGTGTACGTGAAAGTTTCATTCAGATATCGTCTTTTTATCGACTGGACTAGTTCAGGGACATAATTCATCATTAATCAACAAATGAGTTTTGTAGTTTTTAACCCCGCTGTGGTGGCACATTGCCAGCTTTGTATTTCATACGAGGTCATGACAGTGACATGATGGTGAGAATAGACGCTTATTTTAATTGTACATGTGTTGGAAATGTGCGGTTTCTATTGTTCGTTATAAAATGTGTTGTTAAATTATTTGATTGTATTGTCCATTCACTTTTTATGGTATACATTATATGATTGATGATAAAATGGTTATCCATTATTGCGTCCGCTCAAAAAGAGATATACTGATCCCTACGGCAACAACAACATCGCTAGATGCCAATGACCTTGACAATATTGTTCCTGGTGATGCCTTTTAAAGGCAAAAGTTTAAATTGATCCAAGTTGAGGCACTTAATCGTACATAATATAATTTCTTTTAAAATAAAATTGTTCCTCTTGTTACTTTTTATGAATACTAAATCATTGTGGAGCAGATAGCCGAGTAATTAAGTCGTCGGACTTAAGATTCGGCCGTCTTAAAGTAATGTGGGTTCGACCCCGCAATGGGATAACAATTTCACGGTGAAATTTTGCTATCGTGCTCCACCTGTTCACCCACCAGTATATATGGGTACCTGACTTATAGGCTCTGTAAATTTACTAAGGCTAGTGCCTAACATGACGACTCCTTCTATACGCTATATGTATATCTATGTCTCCTTTGCAGCGAATGTCTTTGTAGGTTTACTTAGGTTGATCGATTGATTCCTTGTATACTATGAATGTACATGTGTGTCTCTGTCATGTCTGTCGGGGTGATAATTGTGTAAAGCGCATTGAGCAGCTATGCAAATGAACTATATTAAAGTTATACATTATTATTACTATAAGTTGTTACAATGTTTCCTCTGTAAAAAACTCATTATGAATCATATCCGGATGCACTTGTAATAGGCGGTCACGCACGTTCAATGAACAATATTGATAGACAACGTATACACCAAGTGATACGAAAATTAAAACATAATAGATAATGTTTCAAAAACTATGATTTTCTAAAAGCGGGGATGGGGGCATATTTAGCATTATTTATAGAGAAAGACAGAGGTATACGTGATGGTTAACCCTCCCCGGGCAGGACCACTAACTAAGCCACTAGTCAATATATATATATATTGAGATGTCAGATTGAATGGTTGATGCAATTGTATAGGTCAAATACTTTTTTTGCTTAACCATTAATAGTCTTGGACCCTGAGTATTACATTTAAAGAAACCCAATTGTTAAATACAAATTGTATTAAAGGATCATTTCATATGTTTCGTTCAATTAAAACTCTTCATACCATTATCTATTGTCAATATCAACGTTTTTTTCTCTATTAAAAACATTCCAAAAAACGGGACAAATTACTTTGCATTTTGTTTCAGCATCTTGCGTTATATTGGCTCATCAGTTAAAGAATAATGGCAAACGTAACACCATAAAATATCCGTTAAATTTAACACCATTATTTATTGTCAATATCAACGGGATTTTCTCCTATTAAATACTTTCTATTAACGGGACAATTAACATTGCATTTCGCTTCAACATCTTGCTTCACATTAGCTCATCACTTAACAAATTATAGCACACGTAAGACCGTTAAATTTCCGTACAATATTAGCGAAAATTAGACTTGATATAAGACACCTGTCATAATCTATGTAAAGGAACATAGTACTTGACTATGTAAAATTATAGTATTTCAATATATAAGACATATATACTTCACTATCTAAGACATAGTACTTATTTTTGTATGACAAAAGTAGTTTACTATGTAATACACTATTATTTCACTTCGTACGACATAAGTATTTGGCAAGGTTTGATACAAGAATTTTATTTTTTGAGACACTAGTTTTTCACTATGTAAGATACAATATAGTACTTCAATAAGTCACTAGGCAGTGGGTCGTAGCTTGATCTTATACCTTTTACATGTTAGTTTACAAACATATTACGAGGTTATCCAAATAATTTAATTTGTAAAAGATCTTGAATAAATATAAAATTAATAAAATATTATTTATGAACTTACTTTTGACATATGGCAAAGAATGGTAAGAAATCAAGCGCAATAATGTGAGTGACATCTCCACTGTCAACAAAGAAGGCATGGCAAGTATATAAAATACATCCAACTTGAAGTTTATACGGCATATATGTCTACACACTGATATACCATGTATCTTAAAACGCCCACTCCTCAATATAACATCTCCACATTGAATAGAATAGCCAGTATTTGATATTTGAACGAATCAAATCCTCAATACTATACTACAAATCTGTAAGATATTGACACAATTTAAACACAGTCTGAAAAATTAAACCGCAGGAAGCAAAATGCAAATCCGATTTAGGAAACTCGGCGAGAGCGTATTGAGTAATGTCTCATTTGGACGGGCGGCGTGAGCGCTGAGGACGGAACATCGGGGACCGCCGTGGCTAGAGTTTGTCACATCAGGCTTAGCATCCACTGTCGTCATCAGTAATCACGCTTAACCAATAATCGACATATTTTCAAGTTTTAAAAGCAGTTTTTCTAAAGGAATTTCGTTGTTTATCGAAAATTAATGCTCACCCTATGTTCAGCCCCCGTTTCAATTAAACTTATGAGGAGGCGAAAACTTGATGCACACAGGAGGTCAAAAAATCGATAGCTAAACTAGTACTATATTCTTGCAGCTGTCGGCCTATTTATTTTTATTATTTATTTCAAATGTTTTGTTAAAAGTAAAAGCAATTCGATCACAAAGCGTAGAGCTAGTTATTTATACAAAATCAAATAGAAATTATAGAAGTTATGTTGGGTAGACAGGATCTTACACTTAGTTATGATGGCAATAAAACGTAGGCAATTTACGCACGTTAACGATCCCTTGGCTGAATATAATCAAGGGAAGAGGCGCTATTCAAACTGTCCTACCCACAAATTATCACTATAAGAGTATCTTCCGAAAACTGTAAACAATCAACCTCTGTGCAAAGTCAAGCACAAGATTAAATCAAAATGCATGTACGTTATTGAAGAAACTGTTTGAAAGTATTCAAAACAGGGTTTTTGTTTGATGTTAAGTCTGCTTAGTATTTATTCAACCTTGTATAGGTCAAGGTCAAATAAAACAAAACATTAAGACAGTCTAGCTAACGGTCGAAATGTCAGACACATCTTAACAAGGACTAATGATACTAATGGTTCCACGCTAAAGATAGAACAGAGAAGGGATGAGTTCGATAGCTAGAAGATTACTATGGTTATATAACTAACCTACTTCATTAAGAATGCATGGGTTAACATTGCTATTGAGGGATGGCTCTCCAACAAATGTAATTGTCTAATTCCGTCTGTCTTGGAGTTTGAAATAGACATGGACCTACAGAATTAGTTGAGCTATTGATCTGCTAAAACTGAGTTCTACTCTGTGCTTGATTATCTCATTGTTTTGCAAGGGCTCAAGCTTGACGTCATGTGACAAATATATTTTGTTTGGTTGAAATATTATAAATTGATGGTGCATGGTAATAATGATTGCAAATGTTCGAGGCATGGTTATAATAATGACAAATTTATGTTTAATAGTTATACGATGTCACATTTATTATGTTTAGTTATAATGACGCATTTTTTTTTATCGTTATAATGATGACAAATGTATGTTGTGCGATTTTAATGATATTATAGTTTAAGGCTAGTGTGCAAAGTGTTCTCTATGTGGTGTTGGCTGATAATTTATATGACTTAGAAACTGTCTACTTAAGTCCATCTCATGGTTAAGGAAATCTTAGCTCTTTGACTGTTTCGGTGGAATAACAAAATTTTAAAATTGTTAAACAATTTCATGTCAAAAAGACAAAGGGTTTTGCCATTAAACTAAGTGTGTTGCTAAGCTCGTTCATAATTTCATCGGGTTTCTCAAGTAATTCTTGTTTGTGAATCTCTTATCCTCTTTTTTCGATTACTTAATCGATAACTATGCCGATTATCTGAGTAACTGAATAACATTCATAAGTGGTTTACGACAAACAAACAAAGAAACTGCGTACTTTTTTCTTAGGAAAATGTTATGAACCCTTTAAACACGTAAGGGGGTGTAGATTGTTTCTACTGCATTGGGAAACCGCTGCACTCTAATTAGGATCGCTATATGAAAAATAGTTCATGTATAATTCAACAATTAACAGACAAACATAATAAAAGAAATCCAACTGATGTCGAAATGCACGAATTAAAGAAGGAATACAGGGTGTGTAAATGAAAATTATAAGCTTGTCTAGTCCAAACTTAGCGAAATCCATAGGGGGGGGGGGGGGGGAGTGAAACCACGTTAACACACGTTACAAAAAGGGTCATATATGGACGTGGGTTTAGGTGATCTCTTATAACGTATAGCTTTTTCTCATGCTATTTTATAATTTGTTTTGTTTCGAAAATTGTCGTAACATATTTATTTTCTTGCAAGATATGTTTTTGTCGATAAAAAGAAATCAATTCTTTATGATAATGTTTTTCTTCATTTTATGAACGTAAGGGATAGTTCAGTCTCACATTAGACAATAACAAAAATGAGTTCCGTATACATTCTTAGACTTTTCTAAGAAAAATAAGTGAAAACTATTACTTTGGCAATGTCATGGAAACTGTTATATTAATATTAACTTTAATATATAGACAGAACCACTGATTCTTTGAAATATTTGTTTGCAATTCAAAAGTTGACTACACATTTCGAAAGAACACAAGACACATTATATCTCGACTTAAGGATTTAATCATAGCTATATTCGAGACTTGCAAGACAGCCAGTACCTTGCAACGCCTCTGTGAAATGTTGGTTAGAATACATGAGCACACAGGGTAATTTTAGTTATCACATAGAGAAATATGCATTGGTAAAAATGTTATTATTGTACATAACTCACACGAGGAGTAAACTTTTGATAAAAGTTTGGCGACTGCACAACCAAAAACATAAAATGTACAGTAAATCATTGATTACATTTTTCTTGTGTCAGTTTTTTTCCGTCTGTCACATTTCAGAATTAATACAAAAGATATTGAACTTTAGCTGAAAATCACCTCGCCAAAGAGCATTCTATTGATTTACAAATAAACGAACAAATTATACTTCGATCATTAAGTAAGCTGCAGCTAAGCTCCTTTCATAAGTCCAGCAATATTTGCAGTGTAAAGGAAAATACAGTGTACGTCCTCAGTCTATTGTATTTAAGAGCTTATAACGACATCTTAATTGCTTTCACAGCTCAAGGTAACGGGTGCTCCTAGATGTAGTGTCATGCGACGATTACAAGCAAGAAGATAAATGCATACGAAAAATACGATTTTAACATTATTTAGAAATATTGAGACAAGTTGAATATCTTCTGATTACAGACGTAATTGACTTATTAATATATTTTATCATCGATAAATTAATAGATTAAAATTTAATCATTCATACATTCGTATTCCTGTCTTGACGGCGTTATCAATATTTCGATAGACCAGGACACTATATTTAGCACTAGGCTAGATGCAAACCTAGGACTTCGAGATATAACCTCATCGTAAGCCCAAATCGAGTCACAAAAAACTACACCATTTACTCCTCCGCTCATGTATTTCATTCAGTGTAACATTAACCCTCTTTCTAAAACGTACCAACTGACAAAACAGAAGGGTTGTGACCAGTGATCAGAAATTGCATAGTAAATTTAATTAATCAGTGCGCTAACGTAAAGATTTGTTGTCGTTAGCACAGCAATATTCACCTTTAAGATAGTTAGGTAGGTAGATTGGTTGGTGGTCGGTGGATGGTGGGTGGTCTGGACTATGGGTAGATAGATATGCAGGTATGCAGGTTTTTTGTTTTCTCTTTTTTTGGAAACATAAATTTTTAATCACGCCACCAGCAAAAAACCTAAGAGCAACAGATGGCCAAATAAGGTTTTATTCTGGGTGAATACCGGGTTCAACTGGTAGCAGTTATACAGATATCAACATTTTACTTTGAGTATAACAGGAAAAAACTGAGGGCTCTTAGCGGGGCGTAGAGATCCGACATTTTAGCAACATAATTGAAGGAGTTGAAAAAATACCACAATGATTTCTAGGCAAGATAATTTACCATACATATTAAAGCATTTGCATTACCAAAAATAAGTATGGTTAAATTCCTCTAATGTTGCGCGCTTTGTAAATGTACGAATTACAGATAAATAAGTTGCTGGTTGTAGCTAGATACATACGTTTATATTTCATGGTGAGATGGTTACATTTCAATATATGTTTACAAGTTTGACATTATGTTCCATTTTATAAATTATTTGCTGTTTTTGGTTTCCTGTGAACATATGGTTATTAATATTCTGTCACATCTATCCATTGAGTGAATATTGATGCCAACGGTATTTTGCCTCGAGAAGAACGTGCACTCTAACCGGTCAATAAATATCCCGCGGTAATCATTTGGTATTTAGCAAATGTTTTATTAATCAAGCCATCAACCGCTTCGATTATCAATATGTAATAGTCCTCGCAATAATTCAATACGATTTTATCCTACAAACTTTGGAAATGTTCACGTTATGTATATATTATAAAATTGGGCACTGTAACGTTTTTGGAAATGCTGTAAATCAAATTCCTCCTTTTGATTGAATTCTAAACATTGGATGTTATCTGAATGTGAATGCACATGTTAGATAAACGATCTACAAATGTGTCTTTGAGCAGCGCTAAATATGAAACGATATAGTCAAATTTACTTTATATGGCTTCAACTTGATTATACTTTCTCGTACATCATGTCACCTCACACCTCGTATAAAATGACATATTATAGTCCTTACACATATCATGGAAACACTCTTTACGGCTCCTCGGTATTACCTGATGTTACCATTATCAACAACCACATGTAATCCAATTTTAGCACCGTTTACGGAACTCTAACACTTGAAATTCAAACCGCTTTCAACCCCGACGCTGATCGAGTAACATTGATATATGATTTTATCCGTACAAATCCCCCCTCCCACCGTGATGTGTTATTGTACTCTTAAAAATAATTACAGTATAATTAATTTTCTGATATTTCTTTGGCAGAGAATTACGTTATGATATTTCAAAGTTTGAAATGATGACCAACACCCTTATTGAATATAAACAATGTATTCAAAAACAATTGTAACGATTAACCTGGTATCTGTCGAATGGTCGTTAAGATAAATATACAGGACAGATTTGAAGATTATATCCTCGAACATAAAGAATGTATGTCGGGCACATCAATAAACATACACATTCTAATTGTATTTTTTGCGACTTATCACACGTAATCTAGTTTGTCGAGATCTTCTGCGGTCGTCTATCAGATAACATGTTTCATATCGAGCAGAACAATATATTTTCCTCATCAGTGTTCAGATTATTTGCATGATGTTTGGATTAACTGACAACTCTATAATTAGACTCTGATTAAAGTTCGCGCTGACATCATTTAAAGAATACAGGATAACCTGGTGAAAAATGTCAAAGCGTGCGGAGGCCAAACAATGTCATGGTGTTTCCTTGTGATTTTTGAAAATCATTAATGTTTGTTGAACCACATACAGTATTTTATTTATGTATTTTGTCTCGACAAGATTAGACTTGGCTGATATGCTCCGTGTTTCTGCCAAGTGTACGTACATGTAATAAGATATAGTGTAAAAGCTCCCAAAATACTATCCCCCTGGTGTTCATTGTTTAAAGCAGTCTCGCCTAACTTGATGTTGCCGAGTGTTGTGAATATAAATAACACAGCTCAGACGTATACAATGAGTTTGATGCGCGTGATTAACGCCTGGTTGCAAACATTTGTTTTTGTATAATAGGCGGTACACTAAAAGTATACATCGCTTTTCCAAATATCTGTTTATAGTTGGCATATAATTCAGCTACAAATTATCTTTGATAATCATCTGTTTGACATGAAGCCGATAAACACGATTATGATTGTTTTCGTTTTCCTATTTAAATGTTGATAGTGCCTTGCTGTCTCTTTATTCTGAAGTTATAGTCCACCACCACTGGAAAAACGTTGTCTGCGTATTTATTGACGATCAGCAGGCAGAACTGCTTGAACACGTTTTTTTTCTCTTGTCAGATAGACACTCCGGTATTATGTTATTATGAATGATGTAGTCCGGTGTAGATCTATCAGACCTTCCGGTCAGTCATTATAGGTGTAGGTCAGACTTGTACTCGTCTCTTTTATAAGGGGACATACGTGTAGTATGTGTATTGTAGTTTGACCTTCATTTCAACATTGACACCGATATGCAATGCATATCTTAGCTGTTTTGAACATTTGGTGTCGCAGTCTGTTGTGATGTGATCTGAGTCTGAAAATAATTATTTGTTCTTGCCTAGTTAATTGCACAGCTCATGAATAAAATACTGCACTTTAAAATTCATAAAACATATTCAGGTCACAGTTGTCAGATACTTATATGACTTCAGAAAAATACATACTATTTATATGAAAACGGGGGAAAAGAGTTTGATGAATCTGGTGATAACTAGGGCTTTTATAATAGTGTGTATATGTTTCTAAATAACGCATTTCAAGGTAATATTTTCTTAATGATATATAATATAATATATTCAACAATCGACTTCAACACAAGAACTGGTGTTTCAAAGGTTTTCAAGATTTTTTTCTGAAAATGTTAAAATAATTACCTTGATGACTTTTCAGCACACAAATATAATTCTACATATAAAAATGTGCCAAACAATCTAAAATCCTAGTAATAAACCCAACTTAACAAAAAACATATGTGTTTATATCCCGGGGAGAAGAGGGTTTAAAGGGGGTTTGAAGTTGGCCTGATCGTATATATTCTATTTAATAATTTGGAATACGCCAGCAGTATTGATTCTTAGATCAATGCCTGTCTAGGTGCTAAGTTTAGTTTATAATTCACTTACATCTTATTGTTGCGAATTATCTAATGCCTTTTCATTGTTTCGCCTCAAGATTTAGCCTACTGAACGTACAATCGACATTACATAATGGGAACTGAGTGATCAAGAATTATTCTTCCATTGATGAGATAGGGTTATGCCAGCGACATTGTTCGACAGCAAAGCCAACAATACATAACCATTCTAGGACGATACGTTGACTTGGAAAGCAGCCAATTAATTTAGTTTTCTCTATAACAAAATGTACATATGACAATTTAATCATTCTTGTCTTTTCTTATAAGAAAAATAGCCTTGTCCTGTAACAAGATGTGTTTTGAGATTTGGTTTTATAAGGTTGTATACTGACAGATAATTATAACAAACTTTGTTTTCTATTATTTCCGGTCAGTGATATAGGTATTTATCGTTTCAAGTAGTTTAAATGGGTTTACAAATATTCTAGCCTTGTTTTTGAGTTTTTCAACTAATTTATAAACGCTCCTAACAATGTTCCAACGCAATGAGAAAATGATACATTTTGACAAATCGTATCACATGATCATCATTGAAGTCATAACTGATGTCATTGCGCAGACATAACTCTTTGTAAAACAATGTTTTGCCTGGCACTATAAGGTTCAGAAATAGTTACACCCAGAGAGAATGGCTGCAAACATCCTTTTAAGGTTAAAACATGGAACCGTTTGACATTTTCAGATAATTGAAGATGTAGAAAATATGAGACATTTTTGGCTCTCAGGTAAAAGCACATAATTGACGCAGATAAAGTAATTGGGATAATGGCACAAAATGCCATTAATTCTTGAATAAAATATATCTCATGTGGTGCATATAATAAAGAATAAAGGAAATGCATGATATATCTAAATATGTTTTTATTCACGCATGTTTTTGTTTACAATCATGTATAAATAAGTGACTGTTCTTTTTTACATTATGGATTTATCGCATGTTAAATAGAAATAAGTTTCACTTGTTGTTATTGAAAAATACCCGGGCTTGAGATGACGTAATCGGTATCGCGGGTGTTCTATGTGTGAAAATGACAGTTTTATGTGCATTGTTTTTATTCTTTGAATAGCCGAACTAGTATGTGGAATAAGACAATGAAAAGTATTATTATTCTCTAAATCTGTTCTTGTTATGGCAATACATAACTTGGACAATCCCCAAAATCCTACTGGATAATCTCGAGCAAGTTATTGATGTTAAACGTATGTCACTGAGAATAGTCAGCCCCATGCTTAGCACTCATGTTTAGAAGTCTTAAAGTCAGAAACGTCCATAAAATATTGAATCATATACACCATGACATCTTCCTCATAAAATTTGTATGCACTAGCGTACTTAGATTTTTACTGTTTCTATGTAACTAACGGACAATTGAGGAGACTTTTAATGTGGATAATGTGGACCCAATCTTGTTGCTTTATCTTATAAGTTTATCATCTTTTGTTGTGGCATTTTGGACAAGTTTGAATCAAGTGTTTTGTTCGCACTTTTGATAAATCAGAGAAAAAGAAAAAAAATGAAAATAGCAAAACGACTAGAACAAATGTTTTCAATTTGTTTCACGCCCCTAGGAAAACAAAAAAACATACATAACAGATTGTATGACGTGTGACGTTAACTCATCACGCCACATGGCAAGACAATAATTACATAGTTCAAATTCATTTTGTTTTCGTATTAGTTTTTATAGTTTCATCAAATCGGTTATATTTTTACTAAAGATTTACGGTCACCTGAATTGCCAGACACCTACAATCATAACACTTTTTGCCCGAGAAAATAAAGCGATTTTGCCTGTTGATATGTAAAACTTGCCCTGGTGGCAACTTTTCTAATAAGGGTCACTTTTATCATAAATGATGAGTGCTCTCTGGACACATGTGATAATGCAAAGTGATTTGGTTGGATCTGCGCAAACTAGGGGTATAGGGATTTGTTAAGCTAGTTCAAAGCGTACATGCTAATGTACGTAACCGTGACTGAAAAGAATGTGGCTAATATGATGCGTTTCCAGTGATTGCGGGAATGTATCAGGGCTCAGTACTGGCTCTATTAAAATTGGTGATAATTGTGGAAGCCCTATCCAGAGAATGTCGTATAGTTGTGGAGATTTGTACGCCATCATTGCCAAGGCAAAGGAGGAGCTGACAGAGACACTGATGCATAAGGAGGGGAAAATGAAAAGAATGTCCTTTGTGTAAACGTGTCAAAAGAATGGTTCGTTTTTCTGTGAATCTCCGGCAAATTTAAATGCGCTGTCTGTCTAACCAGTGCAGGTAGCAGTTCCATATTCTACAAATTTTGCTCACACTGGGTCCAAAAATGTACAGTGTATGAAAGTTTAACTTATCAATGACACAATGATTCATGTGTGGCCGATGTCTACATTAAGCTAGACCAAGAAAAGAAAGGCCATTGACACAGGTGGAGAACGATTAAAGCAAACTGGAAGTCGTGTCCTTATTTTTCTATTTTCATATAATTAGCGTAGGCGGAGATTGAGAAATTGCCACAACCATACGTGCACAAAGCACATTGGACAAGTTTATAATGACGCTTCATGTTCTTACATCTCGTCTGATCAATTTAGCAACTAGAGGTCGAGTGTACTAAAATTGTTTCGAAAGCCCAATGTTCTATGCTACATACTACACTTGGACTCTGTCCTCCAGTGTCCTCAACTGTCTGAAGCGTAATGACAGAGCAATAATGCGCCTGAAGTGCAAGACTAGGCGAGATTATGAAATCATTTTTGATGCAATTCTGTCAATGCGTCAAAGGTACATCATTGTGCTGTTGATCCAAGCCTAAATTGTGCACCAATGAAAATTTGGCATCCATTGTTAAAAGATCAAGTTTGCATTGGTTTGGATCAACAGAGTGAGGAAAATAAAGATTGTGTCAAATAAAGGTCCGGGTAGACCTAAACATTCTGGGATGAATATGACATCCTTTTGTGGCTTTGATATGTGCCAAGTGAGCCCAATTATCTGTATTGGAATAATGCGGATAAGTAGGGATATGATAATGTTGATGATAAGTGTTTTAAAAAGGGGGCGATATTTAGTAACTAATCTTATAAACTTATATAAATCAGTTAATATTTGCTATTCAAATACATACATATTTGTGAAAAATTCACGAAGTCATGGCTTTTTTTGATTTTTTGCTATATGTTCTTTGTTAATTTGGCAAAAATACGATGTGGTCATATTTTTGAGAGTTATGAAACTGAAAACTTGCACAAAGGCTCTTGTAAAGACTAAAATCAGCTTTCACACTTTTTGAATAATCCATTAAAAAACAAAGTTATGACCCTTTTAGTATTTTGCTTCATGAATTCTTTCAGTGTTTGCAAACACGCTGTGGTTTCATCGTCAAATATAAAAATCTGAGATCTTGCACAGAGGCTTAACTCATGGATCCCTAAAAGCTGAAGTCTAAACTGTTGAAAAAAAGAGGTATGTCTCTTTTATGATTTCCAGGTACGTTATTAAGGCAGTGGACTCATCGTTGGGAGTAAGACCCTGGTATATTTCACGCAGGCTCTTCTAAGAAACAACTGAAAATATTTTTCACAACTTTTTGAAAAATGTGTTTACAGAATTATGGCCTTTGAGTTGTTTGCTATATGTTCTCTGTTAATTGTGTCTGATGTGCGTGGTTGAATTCTCTACGAGTACTCATTTTTCTACTTTTAAATGTGACGACCAGGAACGTATACATATGCAATAATGATGTACATCAACGTTTGAGGAGGTGCTGAGTGTCTTTTAGCGCGTTATTGCTTCATTTGAAATAACATGTTTTACCTAGAGTGCACTTTCGTAATTTACAGGGTCTTTCAGTGTCTTATACAACCCCCTCTATTGGTGACAACACTGCTCAGTAGACAATATACTCTGTTTTACTAGATCAAAAATTGATTTCATTAATATGTACCATGCCTATCCCCTGGTTTATCAATAGCTTTCAACATCAGTACATGATTACAAATTAATTGTTACATTTGATGTCACTATGAACTCATTTGTTGGATATTTTGGAACATGTACAACATGTATTTTCGTGTTGTTTTGTATGCATATATTCCATTGTACAATCAGTCAAATATCTGAAATATGTTCAGAGTAATGTTTCTATTGTAACGTCTGAGATAGCCATCATGAAAATGAGCGCCACTAAGGCTTAACACAATGGAGATACTGGTCCTGCGTGTATTGATGATGAGCTGATAGAATAAGATCATAGAAACTGATGCATTAATCTTTTTGTTAAAGTGTTATGCCTGGTTGCCTTTTCTACAGGCATTTTATTGTTATCGACCATAAATCTGCCGGATTCATGTTAAGTATGTATTATGTAATGACAGTATCGAATAATCTATAAACACATATTGTACAGTGTGAATGCACAGGCTTGCACAAACCTGTGCTTTTATTTTTAAGTCTCGACAACACCAACTGCCGCCCACACAAAGCACAGATGTTTTAGCTTTTCAGGTGCTTCATCGTTATAAAATATATATACTATATAACATGTTCAATAAACCATTGAACTATATATATATATATAAAATCAAGACATGCGCAACTGTATAACCACACATATTGAATGAAAAAATACGATCACACATTTCAAAGGATTTTGTACTTATATACAATGAAAGTCGGTCAAAAAAGAAAGCCGCGGCATGGATTTGATAATAAAATTAGAAAATGAGTATAATATGACATACATGAATAGAAGGAAAACAACTATGTTCATGTCATTTCTTAACTTCCTCTTCTCTTTGAAACCAATTATATCACACCTAAACAAGTTTGAGTGTTTTAGTTTATGCATTAATTTAATTTACTGATCTTGTTTTGTTTCATTGATGATTTTGAGTTCGTTTTTTTGTCTATTTGTATTGACAAGTGTATTCACCCTAAAATATGTTAAGTGTTGGTGTTTATTCTCCACCTGATGATTTAAAGATGTTTGTGTTTACTTGATTAATCATAGCCATTCGCAAACCATCCTGTTGTATTAATTTGCTTGATAATATGTGACCGCCTAATTAATTTCAAATATGTGGATGAAACATATTTTTTTTTGTATTGTGATAATCGTGTCATAAATCACAGCAGTAAATCTTGCTGTGGTTATTTGTCGAGTCAAATGTGTCAAATTAATTCAATCACGTTATTGTGTTACAAAAATGTGTTTATTATTCCGCATGAAATGAAATGACATACAGCGTATTAATGACCAGAAATCCTGAGATGTCGATAGAATTATCCTTGTTCAGTCTCCAATTTCCCATAGGAATGAGGCAAGATGTTATGTTAATATTATTTAGATGGATGATCTCACGGAGGGTATTGTGTTTTACTAATAAGTAGGGCGTGTCTTTGCTCACATTAGAAAAATGATATGCATATGCAGGAAGACACGTTGTTTTAAGTCTTGTCTTGCTTGTTTTCTTAAAAAAAGAAACAAGGGCTTTGATTTTTAGAGATGAGAAAGAAGAATTATTTTTTGTTTAGATAAGAGGAGATGGAATTTACTAATATACAAATTAAATTAGGATGAAATAATGTTTCCCACCAGAATAACATAATACATTCCTATACATTTCTAAATATAAAAATCAAATGTATGAATGTTTACAGTATTAATGTTCTTAAGAATCTGTATATGTTTTCAAATTTTCTAAACAAAATTACTCTAACCAAAATTGTGCAGAAGGACAGTGTTGCAGAGAAGGAGGACAGTGCTGCAGATCAGTCGGATAATTCTCT
>JAUUEB010470079.1:0-11674 GCA_032362205.1 Clione limacina | reverse complement strand
TCTAGGGTCAGGATGGAAAATACGTTATTGAAAGAACATAGTAAATACTCATATTTCTATTTACTGTGGTCTAACCTTAATCTGTATAGCTCTTCAACTATGTGTAAGATACTTCAAATGTTACCTCTTACGTTATAAGTCTTAAGGTTAAACTTATCTACTTTGTATTCTTGTTCACACTTGGACTAAAACTTACTATAGTATAAGGGTATATGACTTGCACATTACTGACAATTTTAGTTACAAAGCCCAGTTGAACGAATGGTACACTGTTATACTGAAACAATATCTATACAACAAGCACTTGTAATATAATTTCACAATAGAGGAGCGATGTATGATGTGCATTTTATGCAGAATAAATCCGACATATATTCACATCGTTCTTGTTTTTTTTTAGGTCAACGTATTTCACAATGATTTGTAAGTTTGAAAAGAAAATATAATTGGTTTTCTAAAAGCAAAGACAATAATTAAAACACCAAGTTCAATTACAAATTTGATAATTTCTAGTAGTCATCAAACGGACATGGATGCTAAGAGCTCTAGAATAACATCTAATACATATTGATGGCCTTTCATTCACAGGCGGATATGTACATCTGATACTTTAATACAATTATTCTTGCTGTGTTTGTGTTTCAGTTTCAAAGGATAGTGCAGACTCGTTTGGGACATTTTTACAAGGTATAGACATATACACATAATACACATTTTATTTTAATCAACTAAATACTCTTAGCCTTATTTTTAAAGACTGAAACAAACATTGTCCTCCGACATGTTCGACCTTATTTCAAAATAATCAATATTTCTACTCCAACCACCTACAACTCATCTTGAAAAGCTACACTAAGCAATAGCAATATTTAATCGTGAGTTGTAGCAATGCCTTTATGATCGACAACATTCAATGTTTAATACAGCATTGTTTGTCAAACAAAATTAAGAAGTTAAAATATGTGTGCAATTGATAAAGGGAAACTATTTAATGTTGTATACTATGTTACATCTCTTGTATTGGTAACAAACTTGAACAAATAGTTGTTTAAATAAACCTGGTGAGCTTTGGTTAATTTTAGCTACCTTATAGGTAAGACTACGCAGCATACAAATACGTTTGTTTGCAAAATAATTGCACAATGAATCTGACTAAAATCATCTTGCTAAAAGACGTCAGAAAATGTATCCAACAAGAACATACACTTTCATTACTGTTCTAATTGGTTCTTGAGGAATAGAAAGTTGTGCTTTTTCAAGTAATTTTTTCTAGTGCGGGAGTGGTCGAATATGAATGTTGATTCAAATAGAAGTAGACATAAAAGACCCGCGTCACTAACCAACTAAAATATATGTGCGCGTTAAACACTCGAACCTTGTTCTGCTGCGTTTTAGTATTAAGATTATACGGGATAGACTCCTTTCCTATGTTAATGTTGTATGTTGTGGTTTCAATATATGTATTATACTTTTTGTATTCAAGCCAAAAAAATGTGTCTCATGTTCCCCGTACAGGGCACTACTTAAAAGTGATAATGCTTACTTTGGGATATTTCAAGGACTTGTTGTTCATGTTTTTAAAAGTACGGATTACCAGCAAACGAAGGAAACGAACACATCATTGTATTTACGCTTGAGATCTGCTTCTGGAATTCGCAAGGATAACTAAGTGCTTTGAACGTGTCATTTAAAGAAGCAGTACGCTTATACAGGGTATTTCGATACGTTAGTCCCCCCTGGCCAGCAACACTGGACCATGCAATGACATAATTCTAAAATTATCCTGTAAAACAATCTTTTATGATATCATACCTGAAATTCTGTGACAATCGGACGACTTTTTAAAAATTCCGGTATGGAAGCTAAATGGTGCATAACAAAGCAACTTTGGGACCAGTGGAGTATGCATCCCCATTCCCCCTGGTTACATATCCAGAGATGGATAAGTTTCATAGTTTATTCCCCCTAATAAACATACTTTTATTAGCTAAGTAATTCACTCCAACTTGATATTTTGGTAGCGGGATTATTGGATTGGAGTATCTAACACAAGGTAGCGAGATTGGATTAGATTACTAGGAAACATAGCGGGAATACGAAAATAGCGGGAATGTCCGCTAGATTGCTCAGCGCTGATCACGGATATGAAAAAAAGAGCCTTTCAAAAATCGACTATTATAGGATCACAGATCAATCAAATATACAGCACGCCAGGGAGAATGATATTCATTGATAGGACTTTTTATGCTTAAATCAGCACGGCACGAAGGCGATCAATGTCGCCAGATGCGCATTTGTCCTCAGACTTGTGATATCCTTACAATATCATGTTGATTGGTGCGGCGTGTTAAGTGTCAGGCAGAACCTGTGATGCCTTTGATTGTTTGTTATGACATTGCACTTGTCATTGCATTGATTGATGATTGTTTTGTCGGATAATCGACCGTGAATATAGCTATTTTATTAAACAATTGTACCCTATTATGTTGCACTGAATGGAAATTGTGACCTGTCGGTGTATCAATACGAAATATTTAGATGAGAAAAATTTCCCAGGCATTCCTGTCTGATATCTTGGTATGTTTGATGTGTTTGATGTGTAAGTGTCAGATGAGGCCTGACAGTATACTACTTTTAATTAAAGGGTTGATTGAAGGTTGATGGAAATCAGTAATTCATTTTTAAGGTATATTTTGTCAGGGATGTTTCATTCACGTATTTGTTAAAAACTCAAGTAGTATTTGGTAGGAGAACTAATAACGTTAGAAAAAAGAAAAGAAAACAGTTTTCCTTGCGTTACAGCTAACTACCTGTTCACATAATAATTATAACAAACCAATCATCTAAAAAAATAAGATTACATCACATAGAGGCAGGACAATTACTGTCTAATAGATACCAGGACTAAGAATTATATATTTCCGTCACAAGTATGCTGATAATTTCACGGGAGTAAAAGGTTACGAAGTGCGGTTGCCTGTGATATTTGACTCATTTACACGTAATGTACTGTTGGAAGCTATTGCTCAAGAATCACAAGGAACTACACAGATAGATTAACAAAGGTATTTTGCCAGTGTCTTTTAAAACAATCAACATGTATTGCTCTTGTTGAAGCTTGCACTAAAACCTACTATCTGATATTGAAATTTGAAAGAAATATAGAAACATATAATTAATTCTTTAACAAGAAGTATGAATATTGAGGTTGATTAGTATGCATTATAACTGTATCTCCTTAACTGGTCGCAGTTATAATTTTTTACGACATATTACTGCAAAGGCCACGTGCTAGAGAATCAGAATATGTCAGTGATATGTCATGTATACAACCATACATACAACAATGCACATAAATGATCAACCTTTATGGTCAATTACAATGAGTATACTGCCCGCCATAGCAATGCTATAATAGTTTCATATTGCCTGAATTGTCTCCTTATCTGATGTATTATTTGAAGAAATGTCATGTAATTGATTGACAATACCAGAATAGTACCAGATTAATACATGCCAACAAGCATATAAAATGATAAGACTGTCTTGACGGAATTCAATTAATAACATTCTGTTCTCGGACAGATTTAGTTAGGCTTGGGATCACTAATCTGTTTGTGGGGATAATAATACATTAAACGCGGCATCATACTTTTTCAAATTGTTTTCTTTTCTTTTCAAACAATTTAATTCTTAAAAAACGAAGAATACCATCATGGAAATTGGCGTCCATTTTTTATCTTACTATTGTGTAGATACATGAACATAAGTCAGGTGCTCTTTTCCCAAATGAACGAGCGGTAAAAAAACGGCCATGTATTAATAAAATAATTTCTTGTTCTGTCATGATTTGAACCCACAACTTTACCTGATCGTGTCTAACGATATCACTACTTGTATATTGACACCAGTTCATTTAATTCAACCTTTCTATTTTTTGGAAAACTATAACTGTCAGGGGAAATCTAAAGAATCAACTGCAAATTTAGAATACCATTGCAATATGTAAATTAATCGAACATGTATGCCATGTCCATGTCAAATAATAAACAATTGTTTGCAAACTGAACCATAGCTGAAATACGATCAAAGCGTTAATAATAGAATGTTAGGTATTTTTTCTTTTAAGTATCTGTATTTGTATAAACAATGCAAAATAAATTAACAAACTTAAATATATTTGAGTCCCGACTTTTTAATGTTTTGAATGTTGAGTTTTATGCGCAGCTTTTATAATTAAAAATCCTCGGTTACAGGCAATTGTATAATGAAGTGTATAATGCAGCCATAAAAAATAATAACATGCTTATTACTTCCGTGTGATTTAATTAGAGTATACCCTTATGGAGCTATTCTACCCAAACTCATTGATTTTCAACGTTAACCGGGTGCAATTAACCTGCAAGCAACACGTAGACATTCAGAACCACTCGTCTGTTTATGTCCATAGATCAATACAAAATAGAAGAAAGTTAGTCAAACGATTAGCCTACGTAATAAAATTGGCCAACAAACTTAAAAAATGTCAGTAGTATATATTACTAGATCATATCGAGAAACAACATGAACTGAACAAAATACTTGAAATACTTTTAAACGCTATAACAATGGATCAGTCTATATGTTATACAACAACTTTACTCAATCATTTATATTATTACTTACAATCCAAAAATAATTGGCAAGAAATATATAACTATTCACAACCTTCTTTTACATTCATACATATATATGTATATCTAATCTGACTGGATAATATTATATTGATCGATGTAGACAGAGTTGTCCATCATCAGGGTCAAATCGGAATCATCCAATTAACCTGAATTTAAGTTTGTTCAGTTTTTTCCCTTATAATCTAACGTATTTGGAAGCTGAGGTTCCGGAACCTGTCAGACCCGTCATATTCATATCGTTCAAAGTAATAAGCAACCTTGAAAGGATCAATTTGCCACCAGTCCTTTCTACTCAAGAGACGCGTTATTTCCCGTCGCAGACACTGGTTTTACGCCTGTTAGTAGTAACTCAGTCTTGTACAAACTTTTGAATACACCGACAAGGCCACGTTTAAAGTCCAATAATTAATTTTTGAGATTGTGGTGATTCAGCTCAAACTCATGAATAATATGGATAGATCGGGGTTTCGGTTGGGGATGTTACCAGACTTGTTAAAAGCTCTAACAGGACTTGATTTAAGACACAGCCACCAATCCTTTCCAATTTGACCCTGACAACAGTCTTATGCAAATTTAACATTTCCTTATTGCAAATATATTTCATTTCCTGGATTTTCAAGATTGTTTTCATAATATGTGGCTTTCTGTGTCTAGTTTTAGAGGTTTCAATCATCCAAAGTGTTGTTATGCTTTATGGTGTAATACCTCGTCGTTAGAATAGTAACAACATGTATCCGATAATATCAATTGTTAACATCATTTAAATTCTCATGGTACACATTGTGGGGATGCCTGAATTTCATAGAATAGTAATAATCATGAAGTGTCAAATTAAACAAGTTTACTTCGTACTATTTGCTTTATAGTTGTATCCATATTTTAGCGTATTTCTAGCTGAATAGTTTAAAATAACCACACATAGCATATTGTTATCCGACAATACAGTTTAACAAATAATCATAATCTTTATTGTATTGATTAGTAGTGGATTTAGACATCTACCTTCGAGATTTTATTGAAGGTCATCAGGAGCTTTCAGCATCAATCCGGATCGCCTTCTCCAAGGTGAACTGTTTGTCCCATGACCGGATGAATGACATCATAATATAGGTTAGAATTAACTAAATCGGAACAATTCAGTTTACAACGACATCAAATAAAGGCTCAAAATCATATTTAAGACAAAACGTGGACGTCACATTCAAGGTAATCATGGGGTATGTATAACATCATAACAATATGAAAGTCAGTACATGACTTCTTAAATATAATAGGATATTACGTTCTTACTTTATCGTTAAAAGGCCGATAGCTGCTCGATATCATTACACATAAAATAGACTTGTCCAAATTGTGAATAATAGCACAGCTATCCATTGTGCTTCATCAGTATCGTAATTTATCAAGGTTATGTGTGTTAGTCTAGGAAAGAAGTAAGTGTATTTGGGAGAGTACAACGATAAAATAGTTGATTGTGAGATATCAGAAAATTACGATACATAGATGTTAACTAGATGTTTTAGGATATTATATGTTAAAATAAATACTTAAAATGAATAGTGATCACTTCGATGGGATACTTAAAGACATTAACAATCATGTTTCAAACTAGTCGAACTAGCAGAATACGAAGGAAACGAACACTACAATACAGTGAACAAAGAGCTTTAGATCCGCTTCTTTTGAAGAAGCTGATACATATTTTCAGTTTTAGATTAATTGCAAAGTAAATTTTAAGCAATACCATTCTTGATATTGAAGAGCAATTTCATTATCTAAATATATACTTAAGAATCCAACAAAGTAATTTATGATGGACTGTCAATTGAATATCAAAATATTTGTGTCCGTCTGATTTTTTTTAGATATTTCGTGACTAGAGTAATTGTAACGGTAATGGAAAACGCATTTAAAAATGAACTCACTTGGGAACACACAACAAACATACCACATAACGGGGGGAATGAACTGCATTTCTAAGACTATTGATACGCTTACATTAGCACGGCAAACGGCGATCAATGTCGCCAGGTGCGCTTTTGTCCTCAGACCTGAAATATCATTGCAATATCCTGTGGTTGCGCGCAAGGTGTTAAGTTTCAGGCAGAAACTGTGATGGCTTTGATTGTTTGTCATTGAATCAAGATTATAGAAATGAAATTACAATCGTTAATGCGTTGATGATTATGTGTCGGATAATTGACCGTGAATACAACTATATTTCATGAACAATAATTGCACAATATTCTGCTTCACTGAGTGGATATTGCGACTTGTCGGTTAATCAATATGTAATATATAGACGGGAAAACATTCCAAGCCTTTCCTGTCTGATATCTGCTTATATTTGATAGTTGAGGGTCTGATAAATGAGCCTGACAGAACATGAAATTTAAAGTATATCTCACAAATAAATGAGCAGGTATATCATAGAAATATTGAACATATTACCATTGCACAAGAGGAAAGATGGATTGATTAACGATTATTTGAATACATTTTAAAGTCATATCATCATTATATGATTTTTTCTCCTTGATGTCGAGATTAAAGAAGGTTAGGAAAAACAGAGAAAACAAGTCTGTATTGCGTTACAGCAAACTACCTATATTAACGTATTAAATAACAATTCACGCCTGGCATCGTACACATTCAATGATTAACAACAAGCCAATCTCTTAAAGACATAACGTAATATCGTCTAGTAAGTAGATTAAAGAATAAAGAATGATATATTTCTGTCAAAAATATGCTGACAATTTTACGAAATTAAAATATTAAGAAGAAAGGGTTGCCTGTACTATTTGACTCATTCAGACTAAATGGACCGGTGGAAGCTATATTAAGATCAAATCAATAAAGGAATGATGTATGATGTGCAGACCTTCTGATATTCATCAGTTTTTCACTAACATATTTGTTATCACACAAATACATTGGAAAACAATAATGAACCATATTGATAATATATTTTTTTTTAAATACATCTACTTATCGACACAATTTCAATATACATGTTATATCGGGATTGCCAAACCTTACATAATAACATCCTCGAAAGGAAAGAAAACAAATAATCCGGACATATCATTTTCTTAAAGTTTATAACAACTTCAAATTATACCTCTCATTAAACTCATGACACTTAGTAGGATAGTAATGGAAAATTATACATCAGTCACGGAACTGGTTTATACATTTATCAATGGTATGGACATATTTAATCGTTATACTATTGTTATGACGGATAAGCAAAGCTAGGGTATTTTTGTTGTGGAAAATTGATTGTTAAAGATATGATTACTGGGGAGTAAAGGTTAACACATCTTAACATTTGGTGCTGTTTTTTCGTGTCTATCAGTCTGAAAAACCCAAATTATTGAACACTACTTATGATTGTAATTTTCCCTGCGTCATTATTGACGATCAAGAAGCAGAACTGTTGAAATGGGCATTTATTATGAATTTGGAAATATTTTGTCCAATCTCTAAGCAAGTAATAATTTTGTCAAAGATTATAACAATAAATATTATCAAATAACCTCGGAGTCTCATTACAACTTTGTTGATAGAAATCTTACCATTCATTTTTTTTGATTTTTCGAATAAACTATCGAGCTTTAAAAAACCTTAATATGCATATTGTATCAAGTTAAACAAAACGTCATTTGCATAATAAAAAACTCCTTTAATGTTTGTGTACACTACATTATGGTAAGCGTAAGCGATAACTTGTATTTGAGGCAAACCATGATAATACACAACAGTATTGTTTTCTTTACATCATGATTGTAACATTGATTACAACCCAGAGACCATTGTAGCACGATGTTATTAACACAAACCATGCATTACCATTGTGTAAACAGTTGATCAAGTTGTCGGCCAATTACTTTCATTTTATGTTTTGGGATCGTTTAGGTATGTCCTAATCGGTTAAGTAAACTGTATAAATACAGCTGTGTGTTGTTAAGAATAAACTATTCACGGTATCAATGACGTATCAGTGTGGTTGTAAATAATCTCAAATAACAAAGACATAATCAGTGTGTTACATATTTGTATGTATAAGTCAAAAAACGTTATCAAGATAACATTCCAACGTATTTGTAAAACATCCAAAGTACTATGATGTGAATACAGAAAATAGCCTTACAATCAAAAACATATACCAATTTTGACTGATGCAACGTTTAACAAAAAAATACTGGTAGTCAAAACGAACCAAATCCTCTTCAATATGCTTAATTACTCAAGAGTCGACTATTACTAGGGGAGGGGGATGAATGATTTCTCGTCACGGTGTCAAGAACAAACTTTGTGAATGAGAAAAAGACGAAACCAGGTTCCAAAGGGAAAAAAAGAAAATAACAATGTTTGTTAGTAAATTTAGCTGTAAACAGGAAAAAGTAAAGAGAATCACACAAGTTCATCGATAGGCCAAGATACATTCTAGCAATAAAGACGAATTTCCAGGACATCAATACCTTCTGAGTGTGTAACGAAACACACTGAGCCTGCTCAATCCTCTTCCTTCCAAAAACATACCACTACGTTGCTTATAGCATGCTTCGTTTGATCAGTTTGTTTAAAAAAGAAGCTGTTGATAAACAGGAAGATCATGACAGGGTTACACGATTAAAAAGAACTGCCGAGAGGATCAACTAGCTTTACTTACAAACCATACAATGAGAATCTAGCTAAATGTTATCAAGTATCCGTCGTGCTCCAAGGTATCCAGGTTGTCTGCTAGTTGTGAAAAAAGCACACACAAGCCGTGGAACATAATTCAATTACAAATCAACTAATTATTTTTGTTAAGGTGGGTGTTCCGAGAAACAGTCCTGGAAACTTATATTAAATTCATAACAAAGCCTTATCTGACAACCCTTTCCGACCTTATTTTCAATTTTTAACATCAGTTTATGTTATGCCATGACGAGCTTACAAATACACTGTAAAACATGATTATAAATATATTAACAAAATAATGTAATGATATTTCATATCATTTAAGAACATTTGATCAAAGTAAAGTATACCTTCCTTACATGATGGCATAATTGAATTCAAAGTGACAAGGAAAACAAACGGTATATTTGAAAAGAAAGGTTATGTAGTTAATGGACATTGCCAGAATAATACATAGCAACTAGCATCTAAAGATAGTAAACATTTCTTCTTTAAAATATGTAAATAAAATAGAGATATTAATTAACACAAGTATTGGGCAGTTAGTATCAATCACAAACAATGTACAATAGGCATGATTTTGGGGATAAAAAGAAGCAACATCAATATAGGTTGCTTCGTGAATAAACGAGTCTTAACACCGATTTACTAACCGCAAGAGATTGATATGTTACCTTGTTGTGATGATACACGGAATATTTCACTAAAATGGGGAACAATTATCAAAGACAGACATGAAAAGGTGTCTCTGTAAATGAACATCACTAAATTTGTTTTTATTACTCATGGTTGTCTGAACATGTTAGCGGTATCATAATCACTCACACCTTGTATTGATATAATGTCTGAATGTCTCATTTCAGCTCTTTATATAGATAGATGATGCGTCTGGTAAACACATTTCTGCAACGTTTCTGTCATCAGTTGCTCTAAAACTGCAATTTGTAGAAACTACAAATGTGCTGAATGCACTTATGTAAACATCGAAAATACAACTCGAAATGCATACATTAGGGGGCTAGAACATATGGATGAGCACATCAATAATCGAGAAAGTTCAGTTCTGTTGAGGCACGCTACACAGGCCCAGAATGCTAATTGTGGTAAGAGACCAAGCTACTAGCTTAGAGATGGTAGTCTCAATAGCTTACAGTACATTTGTCGACTTTTGAATACACACCATAGAATGGGTGCATATGTGCATGCTTATTAGGTCATCATGGTGTGAGGGAAACGAAAGAACAAACGCAATGACAAGGTAAATACACGTGAAGGATTACAAGTCATTGGATCCCTCGACATTTCTTTTTGCTTCAAAAAGTGGTAAGGTAGCAAATTTGACAATGATAATGCATTGACACTGGCTAAGATTGTAATATAATTGTTATAGGAAAGAGATGTGACAGGCAATAAGCCATGATGTCCATTTTGCATTATCATATAATCCTAAATCATTTATGAGCTATGCAAATTGCAATAATATATCAATTGTAGTCAATTGCAGAATCAATGTTCGGTTATTTTAGCAATTAAGTTACGCTACAGCTTGACTATGTACATGTTATATTATTCGGGAGTAGATTTGAATGGTATCTCAATATACGGTGTGACTTCGTAGGCAACTTTTTTTACTTTTATGTGTGTTATAAATATATGTTATAAACGTCCCAAGCATATTATACACTTGCGAGACGGCGATCACTGTATTGGGTGTACCTTTGTCCCCAACCCTGTGATATCAATATATTCTCACAAGGTTGCAAGCGGGTTTGAAGTGTCAGGCAGTAGTTGTGAAGCCTTTGATTGTTTGTCTTAACAACACGAGTGTGCATACATACATGCAGGTATTTTTGTAGAATCACAAAACTGGAAATGTATAGATGTATTTCTATACAGTGAAGTAAATAAATCACCACTAACACAGTTTAAATAAACGTAGGTAGGTCAGAGTAGTCAACGACCCTATATCTTTCGGCTGTTGGGTAGCTTATGGCGTCAGAGTAGAATTAACATTCACACTTACACTTTTCACTCATACTTAACCTCTTAAATGATACTAAATCTAACAACCTTTAACAAAGTACTTTTCATAATTTATTTAAAATTTTATAAATTTATATTAATCAGATGCGATACGCGTATCTCTGAGATATAAAGTTTTGTTTTATGATTAAGAGAAGCCTGCGTCGTTTTGTGGCGAAGGGTTATGGAGACCTGAGCCCACCTCCCCTCGTGTGAGGGGACGCATGCATCAATACATGCATCGTCTCGCTCGGGGACTTGGAACCATAAGAGGTAACAGGATT
>JAUUEB010470068.1:0-11674 GCA_032362205.1 Clione limacina | reverse complement strand
GTTGCCATTCCCGAGGGTACGGGTGACTGTTTGACACAATTCATTCGCCATGTTCAATCCATCTAACGGCTATTTAATGCTCGTTTCATAATATCGATAATCTGGTTGATTTCGATGGTGCAGTTACCTACGTAATGAAGAAGAAGTGTTAAAGGTACTTAATTAGATTAAGTTTACTTCAAGTATGAGTTATATTCTTTAAATAAACTGGAATCTCTATAAAACACTTAGAGAAAGTATTATTATATCATATCGGTCTTTCACCTTTGTTAGATATAAGATTAACCATACACGTACGATGACATTTTTTTTCAAATAGAAAATAATGAGTCTTGTCTTGTTTAGAAAATGGTAATTGTGAATCAACAAGAACTCAAAGGCACCCAGTTAAAATCAATAGATCAATGGCGCATACGACAACCTTCAATGACTGTAGAAACTCGCGTTTTCGTAGAATGTATCAAATATAATGTTTATGTTATCCTGGGTCAGTTCGTTCCAGACATTTTGAATCCCTGCCAAAAATTGATCTGAATAATAATCCGATAAGAAGTCTCTAGTGTCTGGTTTTTATCTTCATCGTGTCCAAAACATCATTAGGCAGATTAGTTTTAGTTTTTGGAAAGAGTTGAAAATGTCTTGAACAACTGGTATGATCAATTATTTGGAGAAGATTGTCATCGAATTTATTCAATAACCTTGACACACGATGACATGTGTACGATTTTGAAAATAAAGTTTATGTTACACATTTTTATTGTAATGGTATTGTTCCCATTTATGGCATTTGAACGGTCGAAGCTCATAAACTAATATTATTTATAAATACCTGTTAGATTTAATAAAGACTGGAAAATTAAGTTAAAATTGAACTATTTATTTGTATTTGATGTTCACCTGTTTGCGGTAACAGTTGAATGTATATGTAAAGTGTGTACATGTGCTAAAAAGACTTACGTTTGAAGAGAAATGAAAGAACTGATGTGTGCATTCCATCTTTGAGAAAAAATGTCAACTATTCAAATTATACAAAAAAGCGTACAAAAATACAATATGAAGTCTTAAAAATTCGGTACACGTACGAGCGTGTCGATAAAATATATCATACAAATACCTAAGGTAGAATATTTGATCTATCTGTGGACAAAACTACTCGAACCCGTAAAAAATGCATCCAATTTTTTTCTCAACGGATTCAGACTATCATAGATGTACGATTATGAACAAAAAGGACTACCAAAATCGGACCATTTTAATGGTCGAGAAGGCCATATCAAGGCTTGTTGGTACTCAAATTGTAGATCTTGAGAAGAAGAATCCAAAAATATCATTTCTAGCGTTAAACGGGATGAAAATTAATAATATATATCGGGATAAAACGTTCAATATTGACCAGTATCGAATTTTGCTTATTTGCTTTGATAATATACTGATTTGTATTCAAATAAATCAGCTCGATGAGAGAAATCCAATAACAATGTATGTTTGATAACATTGGGTGGCTTTGACGTGAGTAATAGCCTGTGTTGGGTGCTCACCATACATAAAGTAATAGTTATTCGTAGTATATTTCGACTTTCGCTGATAATCACTGACCTCTATTTAGCGATAGTTAACCCTGACACACATCCTACACAAGGGCGTCAGTAGCGGGGGCTCTCCGCCCATTAATTTGCAAGGTTATATTTTTCATAAAGACTAATTTAGAATGCACCATTTTGCAACTTATTTTTTCAATATGTTCTGAGCATAACCAAAAGCACACTTATTACCATTATAAATATAGTTCAAAACCTACCAAATGTCCTCAAAACGCATTTGTCTTTTCATATGAGTAATTATAAAATTCATCACGGGCATGCCCTGGTTTGTAAATAAACCAAACTATTTCATTATCCCACCAATGTGCATCTTTACCTCCGTTTTATACTTCTTGAAATACAATTCATAATAGAAACTAGATGCCCATAGAATCCACATATTTGCATCAACTATTCAAAAATGTTCATAGAAAATATCAATATTGAAAATTAGAAAAAAACAGATGCACGTTTTTAATTTTTTTTTAAATCACAGACAATCAAAAAATAACAACTTTACTTAATTCGACCTACAAGTTGCCCGTGAAAGGTACCATTACCATTTTGCAGTCAAAGATTTCAAAACTCTCGTGAGGATAACCTCGATTTATCTAAATTGCCCCTTTTTCATTGAACATCAAAATCTTCCATTAACCTCTAGAATGCACAAATAATTCGATTAAATGGTGCATTATAAATTAAAATATAGCATTATTTTTATTTTTTCCCTCAGATGGGAGGGACATTGTACCAGCCCCCCAAGATACGCGCCTGATGCCGTGCCAGACCTCCTGTCGTCTGCTGTTCTCACAATGCGCAGTTGTTTCTCTCGTGTAACCCTGCTGAGAGTGGTGTTGTACGTTGTTCTCTGACTATCGAGTGCTATTTGCCTTCCTTAGTTCCACTGACAGGACATAGCTTTTCAAGAGAAAAAAAATACTTAACCATCAGTGACAAATTATTTCGACATACGTCAAGGACAAATGAAGTGAAATTTCTAAGAAAAATATGACTGCCCAGCTCAATGAAGGCACAGACGTTAAGAAAATGTGGGGTAATTTCATATCTTCACTGAAAGCAGCAATTTAAAAGAACATCCCTTCCAAGACTATGGCTTATAGAAATGCTTTTCCATGGATTTCCAAGAAAGCTCAAAGATATAGTCAGGTAGAAAACTAGACTCCATAAACAAGAAAACAAAACTAAAAACTGGTGTTATTACAAATTGTAGAAAGATTGTAAAAAGGCTTTTTAGGAAAGCTTAATCTGATTACATTAATAACTATATACAACAAAGTAGGTCTGAAAACAACAACAAGCCATTCTGATGCGGGTGGACGTAGACGGGGAGTTTTCTTCAGAGACAGAGGTACTCATTACTGCCAGCAGACAGGCCAAAAAGACTATCGTTCTCATGACCCAAGATGCAATACCAATATGCTTAGAGACTTTGACCATCTCCCAGTTCAGCAACTCTTAAAAGAACTCAGATTAACATCATTATACAAAATTGGGTTGGTTCCGGCTATCCAAGCTGATTCCTAACTCCTACCTGGTAATGATACAAAACAAAATGAAAATAAAACCTCAATTTTTCAGTGACTGTGTTACCAGCAACTTAGTAGCGAAATTTGAAACAAACAATTCAAGACCTTTAATAATTTCAGATAGTAACACTGAAGTTTATGAAGGTAATTTTTTTCATGTCAATTTCGAACTTGAGCAAGTTAGACGTTTCATTCTTATTTATATTCTCATTTTGTATGTACATTTTTTTCATATACATGCATTTAATGTATTCAAAATGTCTTATCTATCTTTGCATATTCGTTTAAATCAGGTCAAATTGCGTATAAAACCACATGGGCCCGTCAAATATACGAAAACATAATCCTTTTACTTTTCAACGACGACCCATAATTTTTGACCTCTTTTAATTCTAAAACAGCAATTAATAGCACACTTTTTGAACAGCCCAGCTAAAAGTTGATAACAGCTTCTTACACCAACAACTCTAAAACTAGAAAGATTGATGGAGAAATATTCAAAACTAATGATTTCATGAAATAGTATGTGTACATTCCATGTATAAGCAAAGCCAACAAACCTATTAGACTGATAAAGAGAAGTTTTAATCATCTTGATAAAATAAAAAGTAATGATCAAGTCATTAAACCACCATTTAATTGGACAATACAAAACAAAGTCGACAGTTTCGGGTAAAAACCCTTCCTCAAGACAAACACAAAGAATGCAAAATCACATAAAACACATAGTAATATTTAAACAAATAATGACAAACTAATGTACATAAGATGTAAAGTAGTGGACAAACAAAATCGTAACTTTGTTCAATAGGACAAAAGGACAGAATACAAATCTAAAAGCAAATATACAAAGGCACTGTAACACTAGGCCATTGCGAAAGCATAATAATCATAATGTAGGTAGGGTAATCCAAAATGTTTCTATTAAGGCATTAAAAACATGTCTTGTGTAGTTGTGGCTTTCTTATGGAAAGTTTACAGAATATAAATAAGGTGAAATTGATTTTAACATCTCATTTATGAGCACATGGATTGGTAGAATAATAAAATGCAACAAATGTTTCAATGTTTGTTCCTCTCTACTTCAAGCACTCTTCTTGCTTAACTCTAAGTGGAATGTAAACACAATTAGACAGTTTTTTGCTTTTCCTGAAAAGTTGGGTTTTTCACTTAGAACTTTATTCCATATAGGGGACGTGGTTGATAGCGTGCCAGTGATTGACATTGAATGTTTCTCACACTCAAACACTAAAACATCAATCTAAACACTTACCTTCTGTGCATAGATACATAAACAAATTGATATAAATCAACCCAAATAACACAAACAATGTTGAAACCTTATTACTACAAAAAGCGAGGGTGTCTATTTTTGGCTTGCTTCACAAAAAGCTCATAATGTTGGCCTAAAATAGTCTAAGATATAATTGTAAAAGATATAGCTACTGGCCACAACAATAGCTGCTACGTGCTCTCTTAAATAGAACAAGGAATCCAATAATAAATGACCTGTAGTTATAGTATAACAGGACAATACTCGACTCGAGAATGTCTTAGATAAGAGACACATCTTAATAGTTCTTAAAATGTAGTGAACTTGAGCACAGAATGCTGAGAGTATAAACATATTTGTTAAATCACTGTACAAATAGCGTTTCTACGCATACCTACTATTAAAAAAATAAAAAAATAAGTATTTACTTTAGTAAATGACCTTTCGGAGTACTTATATAGACGGGGCCCTCGCGGATCCCGTTTTAGGTAGCCACCATTATGAAAAGTCCCTTCTTTATCCCGCGAGAGGGCCCCAAATACAACAAGATACATGTTTCAGTTAATTACACGGGAACACCGTTTCGCCATAACTTATGGACGCTTCTCTACTGGAGAAATTACAATGTATTATTATTTTTTCATGGAAGCTTGTATTAGCGGTTTGTCTTTTATTTACTGTGTATCTGATCTTGTTAATTTGTTTGACATGTTTTTGTTTAAGTTTGTACAATAGTTGAATGTGTAATTGTATTATTGTAAGTGTTTGATTTTATCACTGATATAGAAAGTGCTTTGAGCAACGGCTCTTCTTTTATATATTTTTATCAATTTTGTTTTTGTTTTTTCAGAAAACGCTTAAGAAGTGCACACTATTATTGTTATATCTTAAGCATATCGAACAATATTGAACTGCCAGATGAAAGAAGCGGAATGTTAGAAATATGCTGTTTTGGGCTGTTATTCAGTTGATGTAGTACACATAATGAACGTTTTAATTATTATAAAATAGTGAAAATATGTTCTCAGTATAACTTTAGGACTCACATTAAGTGCCAACATTCATATCATTTGAGTTCATAAAACAAAAAGAATTGTGAAAAACTGTAGACATCTTACAGGATGGTCTTCATTATTCATTGGATAATAAACAAGTAAGATAATACGTCATTTGTGTTTTCTCATCACCACTTGCACTCATTTTCAACCCCTTACATTTCAATTTTCCCCACTTGCACTAGAAAATAGCTCCTCTGTTTTCAATTTTCTAGACCTGTACTTGCAAATATCCCATCAGAGTTCAATTTACAAGCTAATAGCCCCTTCGGAGTGATATTCACACCACTCGCACTTTCTGTTAACCCCAAAAACATCTAAAAAAAAAGAAAAAAACAAAAACATTTATTATCTGCTTTTATTTGATAAAACTATGAATTTGTTTTTCTCTTTACAAAAATATATGTTATCAATTTTAACGATCTTGTATTTATTTTGTAAATTCGTAAACAAAGTATATAATGTTTTTGGTCCAACTCTTGTATTACAATTTGTAGGTAGGCTGCTGGAACCTTCAATGTTGCCTAGATGGTCGATTTATATTCATCAACTGTTTTCTATCGTACGCAAAGTGCGCAACAAGGAAAGTCCATTTAAGTGTCCGTCTCCGATAGGATTATAACTATGATCCTGCCTACCGAGCATGATCTAGGGAACATACAATTACTTTTAACATAAGCGATAGTTTTTAAGTGTGTAACATCAATGCATTTTAATATTATTTTACTTCCTACCAATGTGTTTTAGGTGTGAAAACTAGGTATCACAAAATTACAAAACAAAATCAAACATACATATTTAACAAATAACGCAGAAAAGCATGATTATATTGTAAATATAACAAAACAGAAAACTGTGTGTGTCTACTAACTATTGCAAGTCATTTATTATTCTCATGAATTCAATGAAAAATATCGGTGATAATTAATAGTTTAATCTTGCCAAGACATTTTTATCGCGGAGCAATAACAAAAATAAACTGGTTTTCAAAATAGTTTTAAGCGAAATATACGTGATCACAGATGGCATCCTCACTAATTACGACACTCTTAAAAGTGTTACCTGAGATTAAAACTAGTACCACGAAGTAAGATACAAATTAATCTTTATAGGAGTAGATAAAGGTCAGGAAGTAGGTATAAGTGAGTGAAAGACTTAATATAGATCTAAGTCGTGATGTAGTCAGTGGTTTAAAAGGCATGTTATACGGGTTACTGCTGTTGTTTTTAAGTGACCATCATATAATCTACATAATATAATCCAAAGTCTCTTTATTTATGTATATGCGTATGTTTATGCAATGGGATTACAGCCTTAGTTTTGACGCAATCGAGCTGAAACGTTTGCAACTTGTTGGTAGGTATTACTAGATGTGTGGTTAAGTTTTTGGTGAAAATCAGTCGACTAAAAAACGTTATCAGAAAATTAGTTTTTGTAGGTTTTACTATATTTCCTCTTTAAAATACGCACCAATAAGGAAATCTGTGTATTTTTTTTAATGGGATTTCAGCCACAGTTTTAACTAAGTTGACTTGAAACTGTCGCAACATATTGGTAAATGTTACTTAATTTTTAGTTAAGCTTTTGGTAAACATCGGTGGACTGTAATAAGAGTTATTAGCGTTTTAGTTTTACTTTGTTTTCTCTCTGAATCACCTTCCATTAAACATGAATAAACACGAACCGTATCCTGAAAAGCTTAATTGCACATTCAGTAAAATGTAAACACAATCAAAAGGTTTGATATACAGGTTGGTCAAAAATTGTGATTTTTAAAGCGGGTTGGGGGCATATTTGCGCAAAGTGGGGAGAGAGAGAGCGAGTCTACAGGGTGGTTAAAATGTCAGCCAAATTCGAGTTTCTTTCTTTTCGTATCCTTCCAGGGCAGGACCCGGTACTAAGCCACAAAACAGTTTGTAGACTGCTATTAGCGACGTAAGTGCAACACTTGATTTGAGATTGTGTTAACCTGGACAACGCCGGGTAAATCGGCTAGTATATTTATAAAAATGAAAGTTGAAGGATATATATCATCTTTGCTTGAGTTCTAAACTATTTCTCTACGTTTTGACAGCTAGAGTGACAGTTTATTATATCTGGTAGAACTTATAATTGTACGCGTGCGTTTATTGAAGGATAACAACCTTATAGTTTACAGTTCTGAAAGAGACAACTTTGGTCGTGCTATGCATTTAACAGTTTAAAGGCTAAGTATGATTAAATTCTTGATTTTTTACTGACGATAATGCTGAAAATATGAAATTGTATGAAAGAGAAGATTGTCATTGTATTATCTGCCCTTGTATAATAAGGGCCTTACAAATTCAACTAATCTAAAAATGTTATATCTGCCTACTAACTATAAACAACTTTTTTGCTCAAATTGTCTTTGAAATTCCGAACTTAGCAATGTTATGTTACAGTTTAGAATATGATGCCTATGTCTGTAAAACATATGTTTTTGTCGTGATTAGTCTTAGTACAAGGTTTTTTCAATCAATGAAACGAACAGGTAATTTACGAAGAGTGTTTATAACATTTTAGATATATCTCAGTTGAAGTTTAAGCATATATGTAAAACAACAGCTGCAAATAATTAAACGACAAGAGAAGATACATATAATCAAAATATTTAAGAAATTTTAAAGAAAAAAATATTTTTAAAAACCTTACGTACACTATCTAATTAAAGTGTCAATCTGATAAGTCTATGTACACGCTTAGATTAGATTGCAAACACGCATCGTTTGAATTCATTCAGATGTAAAGCTAATTTGACACTCAACTTTTACATTCACCTTAGATCTAGCAAATGATATACACGTGTCAGGTTAATCACTATGAATCATCCTGCACCTGATGAGATATCTAGTTGACTCACTTCCCTTTAAACTTGATCTGCAAATTAATGTATTTTCTGAATCTCGCTCTACGAAATCTCAAGATTGTTAATTTGTTCTTTTCGTTGAATCTTACTATAATTGCCAGTGGAAAAAAAATATATACTATTAGGGAAAGCAGTTAAATCCATTACAAATAGTTAAACTAAGATGAAAACAACATAGAAATATACATGTCTTGATAGTTCCTGCCATCTCAACTTGGAACTTATAAACACATTTAGTTTGATTTTTTAAGTGTCAAAATGTCAGTCAATAATGTGGTTTCATGTATGTATTCAATAATAGAACTAAGCTTATATCATACTTACTCCTTATTATATTCTTTCGTATACGTGGAGTCAACGGTTTGTTTAAATCGATTTTTTCTGGATTAGACAATTTTGATTTTTTTTCTTTGTGAAACTACCGTTAATAGTATGTAAAAATTTCAACTCTCCTGAACCATGTATCAACATTCACCAAAAAGAGAAAGACATATTTTGACCATATTACACCCATAATAATGGAGCTACATTGGTTACCAGTCAAAATCAGAATATAATACAAGTTAGTTTTCCTTTGCTACAAATGCGTCAATGATACTGCACCGGCTTATCTTAAAGACATTGTGTAGGTTTATGTTCCTCTTAGAACCATTAGGTCTCATTAGGACATATTTATGTTACAGAAGTCTACGACTTACCTTACGTTTAATGGAGAGCGCCCCTTGTCCTATTTTGGACGTCATTTCTGGAACCAGATTCCGCATCTTATAAGAAATAGATGGAAGCATCAATTCTTTCAAAAAACATTTTATTTTAATATGCATATGGATCTGATAGTTTCTGCCTTGAATATGAATTTGCGTGAACCTTTAATGATTTCAAGGTTTTCCATTTATATATACTTTAAAATAGCATAATTTAATATTTTGAAAACAATAAACTTTGACAACTAAAACACCTAAACTGAATAATCGAGCATCCATTGGTTAATTAGAAATAATAAAAAATACTTGGGATTTCTTTGCAATACGTTTGTGTTATGTTAAAGATTATTTTTATTGTTATTTCAATACTGCTTAATATTACGGGTGGATCCCTATATGTCCCCGTGCCTATGTGTTCCCGTACATATGTCTACATGTGCAAAAATCTGCTTATGTGTGTAAAGCTTTGTCTACATGTGAAAACTGTGTATACATGTGTTAAGGAGGTGCTTACATGTGTACAACTGTGTCTAAATGTATTAAGGTGTGCCAACAGTTGTAAAACTGAACATAAATGTGTAAAATGTGTCGACATTGTGTAAAATATGTGCGTATATGTGTAAAAATGTTCCTACAAGTGTAAATATATGTCTAAACGTGTACAACTGTGTCATCATGTGTTAAGATGTTCCTACATATGTACAACTGTGTCAACATGTGTTTAGGTGTGCCTACACGATTAAAAATGTGCCTATACGGTACGGGAACACATTGGTACGCTCCGGATATTACCATTTACACGAATCGATTCGTATGGATGATAACGAAACATTTTGAGTACCAACTTATCTATACTCATTTATGTAAAGTTAAGCTTACAAAAACTGAGAAATATGTCTCACGGTGTATCTCAATATCATTTCAGCCGATAGTTTTTGTCTTTTTTAAAAGCATTTACATATTGAAATGGATATATATTAATTGGGATTTATAAATTACACAGGAAGAAGCTCAAGAACATCTCAGGAATACACATTGTTACCCTGACAGAGACACGAAAAGATATTTGTTGTCGCACCCACTGTCTTCAGTGAAGTTGGGTCTATTTACAAATATAATTTAAAGCTTTGTTAAGGATCATCCTTTCCAATACTCTTTGATATACCAAAGGAGAACAATTAAGTTGTTACTTTATAGCGTAGATACTATAGTTTACTAGACGCAGTATTTTCTAAAGCATCATACGCTACAATACACTCCTTTAGTACATCAGATAATAACGTTATTATTGACGAGACTGACATAAGTTAGTATTCTATAAAAGCAAATAAAGTAATGACGTAATTCAGTAACTGTCGTCGAAATCTTACTTGGGGTTTTTAAAACATCAAAGAACAGCAACTACATTGTTACTTAATTGTGTACATACTTTAGTTTATTAGATGAAATTATTTTCTAAAGCATCATACGCTTCAATACTTTCTTTGAGAATATCAAAGAATAGCATTTCAATTAAACAGACTAACATAATTTAGTATTTCATAAGCAAGTCAATTAATGACGTAACGCATTATCAAACTAGAAAAATTAGTACTCGTAGAGAGCACAACTAACCACGCACATCAGACACACGTAACAAATGGAGGTTGTGTCAAAGTTAAAAGATGCACCAAGCAACGAATTTAAATCATAATTTGAATGTATCCAAAAGTAAACCAATGAGAATAAAACGGACAGTAAGGAATCCTGGTTAAAAGATTAAACGTTCAACATTCTAGCCTTTAAAAGGCAGTGGACATCTTCATCGCAGCACATGATGGTGTTCAATATGTCAGTGACGTTCCTCAACAGCTACAGGTAATCGAAAGGAGAGCAGTTTAGTACATCCCCAATTTAACGCCAAAGTCACCGCAAACTGTGTAATAAATTCCAGCAACCCATAGACCTGATCTTTACACCAACAAAGATTGTCATGAGATAATTAATATACACTTATTGAAAATTGGTTACAGCTGCACGTAGGACTAGTATCTCATCTTATAATTCTTTAGTCTTGAGTGCCGATAATTACCAACTTATTGCCACTTAACAGCATGCAAGTGCGAAAACCTGTACGATTCCAATTAGATAAGCACTGCCTTTAAGAAGCTACATCTTAGCTATGGCAACTACTGCCAACCAATAAACTAGATAGGCAGCACCGAGTGTTTTATTATATATCACTGTTACAGCCATACATATGAAGTGGCATACAGCAAATAGGAATAACACTGCATTAACAAACCAGTGAGCAGAAGGACAAGATACATGATATTTTCGTTGACTCGTTCTTCCTCGCTTTCAGAGCATAGACAACACCCAGTTGTACCATAAGTTAGACCAGTGGAATAAAATGAACGCATGAATTCATGTCTTAATGTAAAATACCTTTCTAATTCACTTGATGATTTTCCTGCAATCTGATTGGTAAATCGCCTGTTGTTAATTATGTAACTAACATCGTCCGATTCATTAAACAACGCTTGTCTTAATACAACATAAATATAACAAGAATCAGGCGTATGAATTTCTAAAAAATACAGCCAATGAAATAATCAAAACAACTGAGGTCACTTAGGAATTCCCTCT
>JAUUEB010470057.1:0-11675 GCA_032362205.1 Clione limacina | reverse complement strand
TCTCGTTCTCTCTTTTTCTTCCCTTACCCCTGGCCTTACTGCCCCCCCCCCCCTTGCCTTACGCTGATGAAATCAGCCACTTTCTGCCACCCTGTTGGTTTTATAAGACGTCTCTCACACTGTCAGTGTTCTCTATCATTTTGATTAGGTTTATTTTCTCTCATTGAAACTGCCAGTTAATTATGTTAGATAAAAGGTGATTTATATGCATTTGAAGCGTCTAAAATGACAGTCTCTCTAAGACTCATGTCATCATTATTGCAAGTCCTTTGTATTTGAAAATAAGTAAGATGATTGTTTACTTACTTGCTTTGATGTGAACTAGTTCAATCGTAAACTTGGTAACCGATGTTATTTTGAGATTGTTATTGTTGACAAATACTAGTCAGGACCATCAACAACATAAGCAGATGTCACACTGTCATTAACATGCGAGGGAGTGCCCGCATACATACACTAGTATTTCACATACTATGGATTTATTACGATTGTTTATGATTGTTTATTACGATTGTTTATGATAATAGGACTAATAAATAAGCATAGGACTGGGTTTCTCGTTGTTTAACAAAAGTTCGCTAGTAAGAGGATTCATAATTCTATATGGCAAAGTATCCACCAAACCACACATAAATTGCAGGCTTTTACTGTTGTGCTTTAAAAATAATTTCGCCAAAATGAAGATCTTTGCCGTCGTAAATTGTCCGTACTACATGTCAATACAATAACTGAATGTTGTCTCAATTCAATACACCAGCCGAACTTTGATACATGCCAAAATAATGGAAGAACGTTGTCTTAATTCTTTTCAATAAAAAAGCATAAATTGTTATTATTTTATTCCCATAGTGGAAATGGATTTTACATATGCCAATACAAGAGGAATAATTGTCTTAATACATGTTAGAACGATAGAGAAGATTTAAATCCAATCTTGATACATGTCAATATAATAGTGGAAACGTGTTTACTTTATAAAGGGACCTTTTAATAGCAATGTTGGGGCAGGTCAATATTTGATATCCATGCCATGTTTGCTTACATGTACTTTAACCATCTCTTATCTCTTTGCACATACAGTGATAAATACCACATGACAAGCATAGTGTTTTGACTAGAACACGTTTTTACACACGTAGTTTCAAAGAACAGACTTTAACTTGACAATTTGTAATAGTTTGAGACCTGCACCATTGTGTTCCCACAGTTTGTCGTGGCTTTATTCTGTACCACAATTCATTGTTGTTAAAGCTCACAGCGTAAAAGGAAAGTACATGCACGGGTGATTGTCATAGTTGATGGCCTTGTCGTGTCGGAGGATACTTATCGTTTGTAAAGTAACTCTTGTGTGACCTCGCTATACGTGTCTGCACATTGTCTGCTTTCTTCAATGCCATGAAAGCCATGGAAAACACCTGAGATTTACCAGTCCATTGTCCACTATTCTTACAAAGGCCATGGCTTGACCCAATGTTTCACAGCTTTTTGTTGGCCTAACATCAGTCTAACGACTGTGTGCAGCGTCTGGGTTAAACATAATGAGATTCGCATGAAATCAACGGAGTGAATGTGCTTTTTACAGGAAAAAATATTTTCATTATTTTACAAGTAAGTCCTTTTAATGTCAAGGATATACTGGATTCTGACTGAGTGAATCTCGACATGAATAAGGTGCGTCTTACTTCTTCTTAATCTTCATTTTAATTTATTATAGTCAATACATTTAACTGATATTGACCCATTGCATTCGAACCAAAATGGATGAGTCAGCGGGAATATCAGAGTCGCCATCCTGTACGACGACGATACAACAGTCTACGGATTTCAACGTCCCGTCTGTGGATTCTAATGCCTCGTATGTGGGTTTTATCAACTTGCCTGTGGATATAACTGTCCCATCTGTGGAAAAACCCGTAACGCCTGTGGATTTACCTGCTGAAAGAACAAACCCTGCTTTGGATACTCATACGGATAAAATAGTTGTAGAGAACAGACTGTCGAATGGCAGTGTTGCCAAAGGTGAACACAATGTACACGGTAGTCATGGTAGCGTTATCGCTGACGTTGTGAGTGAGACTGACGATGATGGAGTATCTTCAGGAGATGAACTCTCGGTAGCGGCCGTCGTTGACTACGACTCAGTTGCCGTTGAGAAATCTGAAGAGCATCACGACCACCGTTTGCCTATTGTGGCAAGCCCCAGACGTCGCTGGTCGTGGAGCCGGTTCCGACGGAGAAAACGGAGAGCCATTGGTAAGTCCTTTCGCACCTTTACCGTCCTGCTGTCCCTGGGAGATGGATCCTACGCTAACTGCAACCTGCCATCACCTTGTAACACCCATTAACCCCCTGATATGTACGTGTACCTAACTTGTACTAGTACTAAGTGTACACAATGTCAAACATAATACAACTATTTGATTTATCCAATCATGTATAATTTCACATTAATACCTGTCGTAATACTGATCTATATATATACTCTTTACTCACTGAGTCACACATATTATTTCATTAATCAATGTTGTGATTTGTTTGATTTTGTGCCTCAAGTCGATAGCTGAGTTAGCTACAACCCCGTGCTATTTTCTTCCTGTTCGTCTGCCTTTTATAGAATAGCTATCTATTTTTTGGTATTCACAGGCAAACACCAATGTATCAAATCTATGACATTTGTATTTGTTGTATAGAATTTGTCGATTAATAAAATAAGAAATATCCACATTCCATTACTGTCATATTTCTCGAGCACTACAGTCTTACTATTTGTACAAAAAGAGTCATGCCATTTTCTCAAAAACAGTTTTCATGTACAGACACTTAGCATAAGAATAAGAGAAAGATTCTATATGATTCGGAATTTTTTGATGAAAGCTACACTTATAAATTATTGTTATCTTTCATTAAATTGGCATTGTATAGAGAACAAAATCACCCTGCTGATAGTAAAGTTACTGTAGGGAGGTAGGCAAAAATATATTCATAGTTACTGTTAGTTAATGATTCAATAATCAAATTTGTACATCCGTGTGCTTTCCCCCCGAACCCAACTCCCTCAAACCAAGTTTTGAAGAACTAGCAGTCTAGGTAAACTAGCTATAGTTTATGATACAATAGAAATAAGATGGTATTCTGTATGCTACTATTTGTGTACACATGTAATGTCCAATGAGTCAGCGACATACCATTGTCATTGACTGATGAGAACATGTAGTAGATAGTGATCAACACTGTCATGTTAACATATAATACAGATAACAGGACACTGGTCGATATGACTTTGTTATGAATCACTGACAACTGGCTGATATTATACTGATTAAACACTGTGCAGTACTCATGCACTTTTTATATCAAACGGCGTAATTGTCGCCAGTGTCGATAGGCAGATTATCAATTCATTTTTAGTCAATACTTTTAGCTTTATAGATTTTTGTTTAAAACTATGAATAAGATAATAATAATATTATGATGTAAAATGTCCTTTAATATATTAGGTGATCTGAAATTACCAATTATTTGACAAAAGCATTTATGGAATTATGTTTACGTTGTGCCTTGTGACAAGGCATTTCTCAACAGTGTGAAATTCTTTGTCCTTATGCTTCAGCTGATATGTCACATTTTGATAAACAAATTGTGCCCTTGTGCAAATTTTGTTCGCTGTCTTTTATTCTTTATGTCTTTGTTTATACTGTGTTAGACATGCATCGAATATGAGAAATTCCACTTATTTTTCCAAACTGTGTCTGCTATTAACAATGTATAATATTTTACAAAATCTGTGTTTCTTTTTCTCAATATGGCTCTTATTTGGCATATCCTTTTTTGATGTTAATGTATGGGGTCATATAATTCTTTGAAATTAATTAAGGAGAAAGACTAGACATAGAAAAAGGCAACAATAATAATATTATTGCACTAAGATATTTGAAGATTTGCACACATCCTATATTTTCTTGTGATTTCATGACTTATCTTCATTAACATATTGACGTGCTCAATTAAATAACCAGAACTCCGGTTGATGGAGTCGATTGTTATCTTCGAACATCAAAAGAAAGAAATAGAAATATCTTAGATACATTTTCCGTATGTTTTTGCTTTATATATATATATATCTTTTTTCTCTTCCATCCGTTCTTTCCGTATTAAAACAATAAATTCCCTGTTAAGAACTTAAAACATCGCATAATGTTAGTATTTTATAGAGGTGAGATTTTAAATGATTCGAAATGGTAAAGTTTGAGTTAATTTTCTTTTTAAACCATTTCAGAATAATATATTTGAATGTTTTCCACAAGATGCAATTTTGAAAGCGTTAAATTTTCATACTATTAACTAACTTCTATGATAACATTAATTAATTGACTCTTATCATTATATACATCATCTTTATGAACGATTTTGTAATTAAACCACTACACTTACAATTATTTAGATATGATTAAATTTTAGACTATTGATTCAAGATGGATATAAATTCATTTTAGAACAAAGCATAGAACATATGAATTCCGGATCATTGCTCTTTATTGATTTCGTAACAGCTTTTTACTATGTAGCGTGGTTAATTTCGTTAAAAGAATATCTTAATTATTTGATATTTAGAAACGACAAAATGAGATGGATGGGAACATTTTAAGTGGTATCCTAAATACCCACTAAAAGTAATCAACGCACGTACACAAAAGTTCTCTGTAGAAAAGGGTCGTAACCAAGGAGAGCCTATATCTCCATATATATTTTTTAAGTTTTTTGAATTTTCGGCAAACATAGTTAGATAACACAACAACAGAAAGGATTATTTAAAGGGACACAAGCAAAGCCTTTTGCTAATCGTGTTGCCAAGAAATGATAAGAAATATAATTTCATCTGAATAAAAGAAAGAAAATCCGATTAAAGTATTTGTAGAAGTGTTTTTTGTTAAAGAATAGTAATTGATGACAATTCCTTCTAGTATTTCCATGCTATGATAAATGCTAGCTATTTTAATTTTGTTCAGAGCTATCTGTAATATTTATTCACTCGAAATGAATAAAATAAAATATATAAATAATTGAATATATCGCGCTTGTACATACTAATACAAACACTACAAACGTTCTATAAACAGATCTTTCTTATTTAAAGATGTTTTGTTTCATCGTGAAAGACTTCCAGCGACACCCTCTATTTATTTACACACTTACTTGTTTACATTACCAAAATACTCACGCATTAATGTTGTTAATATTATTTATTCATTCATTCATACGTTAAATACTGGACAGTTTAAGTAGTAGGCATATTGTGAACATTTTATATCTCCGTCCATCCCCTCTCCTTTATCCACATTTATTTCCTTCTGTCTTCCATATACGCATTGAAAGCAGTGGTAAATATTCTTCCATTTTTTTAATTTCTTTCCTGCCAGCATCCTTTTTTCCTTTCTCAAAAATGTGTTAAGGATTGAGAAGGAAAAAAATTGAAAATCTGTTGAAACCCGTTTAAAAAGTCAAAACTGCTTATTTCTTCCTGCCAAATTCCAGTTGGAATTGTGAAGAATATTTACCTCTGATTGGAAGTGTTGAACATGATAACATAGCAATCACCTATTGATATAAGATCTGTTTATGTGATGTTTTTCTTTAGTTTTTGAATAACCTGCTGTATTGTTGAACGCTTACTCAGCAGTAAGCAGCAAATAATTAAATCTAGTAAAAACGAAAGATCTCATAAAACAGAACATTACGATTTCTTGTTGGCTTCTTCTTTTGACACCTAATACAAAATCAATTTGTTTTTTCTCTGATGATTATCTGTCTGTATTTTTATTGTTCCTGTCTTGAACTTCTTTGGCAGAGACGTGTAGGAAGAAGGAGGATATTAATGTACAATTAAGCATTGATGTTGTATATGCATGTCTGTGTTATTGCGCCATTATTACCGCTATTTTACCTTTTACATCTTATTGCAAGATTCTGCTACATATTGATGTGTGCATCTTTCTATTTGTTTAATGTTGTATTTGTGTAGGCTTTTTCAATACGGTAGAAACTCAGGGCTACAAGACTTCAGTGGTTCAACTGATTTCAGTGTTTGTTTAAAAAGTAAAATTGATAGATAAAGAAGGAAAATCAGTGGATTTTTTGAAAATCATGGACTCCGGCCTCCGCATGCATTTCAGCTTTTTTTTCAGAGTCCACTTGTAGCCCTGAACCTGTTTATGATTATTAGATTTGTTATTTCATTAGCTATTAGTATTCCATTAGATAATTCTATATGATTGAATATTTTCAGAAGTATCTTTAAGTATCATTTTACATACATAACATTTCTAAGATCCTTGCAAATGTATTAGGTAAGACACATGAATAGGGATGTATGTTAATAAGTTACACCATAGTTTCAAATTAACTCGGATTTATGACTATATTTTGATAAAAACTGAAACAAATAGACATTTCAAAATGTGTGTGTAAATGCATTATATTGTGCTTTTTTTATAGCTAGGACTTATGGAGTTCTAAATATATCACATATTTAGACTTTCATAAGTCCTAGCTATGAAAAAAAGCAAAATATAATGTCTTCTAATATCTGAACTCCACATTGTAAACTTGAATTAGTTATAGACCTTTTTCATCTGTACATTTTACAAACGCAATTCTTGGATACACTGAAGTGCTTTCTGCGAAATGGCCATAATTTATTTTATGATAAACATATATACCATTATTATGTAAATAATCAGAAATCACTGATACCGCTATGACCTAGCGTGTGTGGATTAAAATGTATCCCCGAAAAATATGTAGACTAGGATTTCCTCTTAAGCTAAACGGTGAGGCTATGACTGGATATAAAGTCACATGAGTCATGGCAATTGCGTAATTCAAACATAGATTAAAAATGAACAGCTAAACATTACCACCCACAATTTCAGCTCTTTCTATGTGTGTGTGTGTGTTTATTTGTCCTTGACTCACAACAGGGAGGGGGGGGGGGGGGTGTATATAACACAAACGAAAAAGCAATGAAATGAAAAGATGACGATGGCAAATACATTAATTATTGACGTAATTTATTCATTTAACGATGCATCAGTGGAGACACCACGCCTTGATTAACTGGTGAATGTACTGTGACTGTGTATTCGACGTTCTTATGTCGTCTATTGAGACTATTCGTAGTGTTAACTGTTTGTCTTGTCTAAATTTTCGGCCATTGCTTTGTTAATATAGTCAAGGTTGCCTCCCCCCATTTCAAAATCATGGCTACGCGCCTGTTATCATGTCATAAGTTCACCTAGCTGTTTTTTAAGAGCATTGGTTCCGGCCCCGAGATCATGGTTAAGGTCAACTTGTTTACTTATCCCTTGGTGTTCTTACTTGTCTTTCACAATGTCAAGATTAACTCACAGCGAGTTGTTATATTTATACAGTTCAGCTAACGGCTAACGTCATATGTGTATTTGTGAATTTAAGTGCTTGCTAATGACGTGTTAATGTTAACTTGTATCTATTGTCCTCTCGGACCTATGTCATGATAGTTTGTGAAGTAGGAGCCAGGTGAAATCTTAACAAACAGAGAACGAGAGATAGGAGACAGGTATGATGGATACAAATATAATAGTCGACTCTTTAAAGGTTAGCACTTATAGGATCAATGTTCACATTTTCTACGTCACTCACTGTCACAATTTCCCTCCCGAGGGCGTTCTTCTCTCCCACCTCAGTTTCTTGACGATTATGCTCGATAACTGGCAATCATTTATGCTCAATTAGCCGGAGTGTATCTTTGCTACTTTTGTTTATGTTTTTGGATTTCCAAAGATGTTTAATGTGTTTTCTATCTCTTTATGTCGTTACCCTGCTCGTGTCTTTGGACTTAATTATACATGAGGTGTTCTGATGAACCATAATTGTCCAGTTTTCATCTCCTTATTCTTGTCGTGTAAACACTCAGAGTTGTGGCAGTTCTATCGGGTGAGCGAGATGGATACACTTAGTCGTTGCCAGAGTGTTATGCTAGTCTTAAGGATATTTCTATATCACTGAGGAACTGTTTTACGGTTGAGTTGAAAGTGGAGAATTTAAGCATATGTGGAGCACATTATTCAGAATATCAGTTTTTAAAGTGAAAAATTGAAGTAACCGTGGAGGATCTTATTCAGAATATTAGTTTTTAAGCGAACGTTTCAATTTTCAATGGAAAATGTTTTGAATGGAATAAATATCTCAATCGACTTGAGAATAATTAAAATCTATGATAGTTTTGTGTCAAATGGGAATGTTCTACTAGTGTTGTTACTATAAGTAATGAATTCAGTGTCGCCTCTGTCACAGATGGTCTAATCTACTAGTGTTGTTACTATAAGTAATGAATTCAGTGTCGCCTCTGTCACACATGGTCTAATCTACTAGTGTTGTTACTATAAGTAATGAATCCAGTGTCGCCTCTGTCACAGATGGGTCTAATCTACTAGTATTGTGAGTTCTGTGATGTCGTCGGTTGTGTTGTCTGTCATATTATCGTCGTAATCTACTGGATAATGATCGCTTTATCATCATCTCTCTCTAATGGGCTGTCAACACTTGACACACTGGAGTCTGCTCTGACCCTAGAGTCTGTGGATCGATCATATAGCAGACGACAATCATATGTATGATTGTCAGATGACAAGAGTTGAAAGGAAAATATGCTCCAACTGAACCGGCATAATAATGTGTCTGATTGAAACACACAAGAAATGAATTAACAGAGTTATTTCGTTTAGTGAAGGAATTATGTTGCCGCCCTTGTAGCACCGAGAAAAGTAATCAACGGCCGCCCGTGTTCTGCAGCAATATTAATATTGAAAGCAAATAGGATAAATAGTTCATTTCATGAAGGGGATTTCAACGTGGTTTATTGGATTGTTTCGTCTTTTTCGTTGTTTGTGTGTTAGGAAGGATTTAGTACCATTGTGATTAAATTAGTAGTTACAGTTATTCAACTACGTTCTGGCAGTGGAATGTTTTTTGTTTTGATGGTGGAATTCTTTGAAATGGGGCGCTGACAGAAACACAAACACGCATACCTCTGATTCTTTTAATGAGCTATATTCCTATCTCTTTCCCTTTTTCTCATTGTTTACCCATTCTCTCTATCACACATGCGAGCACACACACACGGCTCCTCTATTCCCATGTTTTTATTTAAGTCCTTCACTTTTAGTAATAGGTAATAGTACGAATTGATTGCCATGCATGCTCTCTGTGTTTAAAATGTTGCATGTAAATAAAAACTTAAGTGTACATAACATTTATTGGATTTATTTATGAAAAAGGAAAAATATATAACTACCATATAAAATATTTATACATAATATCATAATCTTATTGGAACTATGCATGAAAACAACCTAACTGTAAATAACAACATAATATATTATATTGGCACAGTCTGGTTATTATCATTAAAAATGCATTATTATTTATTAAACTTCAATTGATTTTACATACATCAAGTAAAAAACATGAAAAGTTTAAATTGAATTCTCATACATATTATTTTGTTCTGAAAAAAGTGTATTCGATTCGAGACACCTGGGTTTAAAGTATCAAATTATATTGAATTAGTTTCTTAAATCTAGATAGAGAATTATTTCACGCTTTTTCTCAACGCAATACTCCAGTAAAACAGATTTTGAAAAAATCTAACAACTTACCTGTTGAAAGACAAGACCTGTGCTGTCTAAACATCAAACAAGACCTGTGCTGTCTAAACATCAAAAGACTCTAAAACAAAATATGTTTCAATGTTTCTAATTAATTTAATATATATCACTTTCAAAAGGCCTTCGCCATGTTTTTAAATAATCAAAGCTGTGTGGGTTAAAAGCGAAATAAGAAAAAAATGAATGTGTTTTTAGATTTATTTTCAAATTCATTTTTACCATATTTTGTTAAGAGTTTGAACATCATTTGTTTTAGAGACATAACGAAAATGTTGTCTTTTGAGTAAAGTTTTTTAAAGCTATGTAAGCTGCACTCACAGATAATTATTCCTTTTGTTCAATAAGAATTATGTGGAATATGAAATGATGTGAATACGTATTGATAGAACTCTGTGTGATAACCGCAAACACTAACCCATGCTTGTGTGCACCCATTATGTTTAACAAAGCTCACGTTAAAACTTCACATACATTGTTTAATTGTATTGTTGGCATAGAACGATGATATGATTAGTATGATCAAGAAATAAAAAAAACTCCACAAACAAATTAGGCCAAATTAACAGTTTGCGCCTAGAGCTTAATTGGATAGGCGCTATAAAAATGAACTTTATTGTTATTATTTTTTCAATTTTATGATTATAATTAGAGTACGTTGTTCTATTTCTATCTAACTCTAACACTACACAGACACTATTCATACAGTTTTATATTTATTCCTCCTACACACACTAAACTTACGCCCCCGCATGATTATTATAAGCGATTAAAAATAAATGTACATTAAACTTGATCTTAATAGTGTATGTCCAGGCCTGATGACCTACTCATTCAATCAGTTAATCAGTATATTGGAAGATGATGTTGATTGTAATGTCGTATTTGTCTTGTTAATTCTGCAAAGGCACGTGATTCAATTGGATAATTTACAGATTTGACTTACGGAATGTGTAAATGGATTCATCATATCATTGTTGGATATATTCATATATTAACGACGGAAACTGAACTAAATGGATATGTTATAGTTCCCTGATTTATGTGATCAATGTTTCCGATTTTCTCATATTCACTGTGACTGTATTAGATACAACTTGTCAATACTGGATAAAGGATCCATTTCTGATTTGATTGACAGAAGGTGAATATTTTGTGCTCATGAATTTGGAATATGATCAAATTTTAACAATTGAAAATGAGTCAAATGGATAGAGTTCTCCGATTCATGCCTTCAATATTTCCGAATTTCTCTAACTCACCTTCAGTCAGTATGTGACTGTATAGAATTTAAACTTGGCTCAACTATATTTATATCTGAATCATGATAAAGAGAAAGCCGCCCAAAAAGTCCTTGTCATGCCCCAACATCCAGGTACCACCTCCAGAGTCCCCCCCTCCACTTCCCAGCAATCCCAAACATGAACGTAAACGTCTTGGTCGTAACCGCACCCTTCTCCATCTGTCCATAGATGCTCGTAAGAACGGTGACGGCAAAAATGTCACAGCCTCAGGCGGTGCTACCCCACCGGCAGACAGGAAGAGCAAGCTGTCCACTCTGGGCAGGATATTTCGCCCCTGGAAATGGAAGAGGAAGAAGAAGAGCGAAAGGATCGAGAAAACCGCTGTTGGTATGTACACAATATTATTTTTTTGGATTTTTGTTGTTGTCTTTTTTAAAGTATATAAAGTAGTGAGTTGACTACGGATGATTATTCGAAATAAGATAAATGATAAAGCGTTGTCTTTAAAAACCACCAAAGACACAAATAATTGCATGTAACTAAGTTTAAGGGGATGGATGTCTCGAATGTTGACTAGTACGTCCAGGCAAACATAAAGACTTGAATAGAGAGAACAAACTAGACTGAAACATGGTCGTATTGTTACTTGTTTGCATGGCTGCCACTTCTCCGGTAGGTACCGGATTTCCGGATTCAAAATATGCTCAAAAAAGGATTTCCGGATTCAAAA
>JAUUEB010470035.1:0-11679 GCA_032362205.1 Clione limacina | reverse complement strand
GACGGAGACACACATGCACATTCGTAGTATACAAGGAATCGACCGATTAACCTTAGTAAGACACAAAGACATTCGCAGCAACGGAGACACACATGTACATACAGCGTATACAAGGCGTCTGCCTGTTAGGCGACGAGCCTATGTAAACTTACAAAGCCTATAAGTCAGGTACCCAAGTCAACTGCTGGGTGGGCAGGCGGAGCACGATAGCAAATTGTTCACCATGAAAATGTTGTCCCGTTGCGGGGATTGAACCCACAACTCTTTAAGACGACCGGCTCTTGAGTCCGACGTTTTAACCACTCGCACAATATAAACTAGTAAATGCATTAATAGCAATGCAGTCTTCGTATAAGCCATGTTATGAAAACAATTAAAGCATTAGCGTGAATAGCTTGTAATGATAGCATCACCTGTCTTAACATGAAACGAATCAAGATAAATATTAACTTACAGTAGCCATCAACACATTTGGGCATAATTCTGTTGATAGCAGAAGCAGAAAAAGGCTAAATCAAAAAGTTAATTGTAGAGACATTACAATATGAATTTGATTATTATTCGCGGCTCAATTGTCTCTCATTTTAACATATATATATTATTTTTTTCTCGTTTTGTACGTATATCTTATTAAAATGGAGCTAGGAAAGTTAAAAACAGGGGGTCTTTACACATTTTCCCTAGGAAGTTTTCGATCGACAAGTGATACTTTTCTTACAGTTTCATGTTTTGCGGGTCGTATAGCGATATTTATTTTTTTGATTTAAAGTCTAATTTTTGCGTTATTGAAGATTACAAAATTGAGCAGTCGTCGTTGCGTGTTCCCGTCCTGTGTTTAGCCGTCGTTGTTTCGTTTTCTGTTCTGGCGTTTTTTAGTTAATTGGTTTATGTAAAAGAAATAATAAATAATACTCTCACCCTCTGTCCTAATTGGCAAATATATCTTATATGTTCAGGGACCAGGGCATCTACTAGTAATGGTAATCACTTTTACCTCATAATCTAACTCACCATAATTACAGCATACACCTGTAATTACCTACGACCGTTCCAGACAGTACACGGATTGTGAAGATATGCAATCTTTTATTGATTTAAAATATAAATATCATTCTTAGGTCTAATAAACAAGAATCGCTCTTATTTTCAAATATGTAAGTCAAATATTATGAGACATAACAACATAATATTACGCAAGCGTGGCAAATTCCAAGCATACATAATGGTGTCGTATTTATTGTCCTTGCCCTTTTTGGGGAGGGGGGTTCAATGATAATTAAGTTATTTTTGTATTTCTACTTTAAGATAAGAAATATGATAATATATAAAGATTTAGCCTGATAAAGATTATGTTGGCACAAAATGTGTTTTCTTATCTTTGATGGAATAGAACAGACTTGGAAAAGATTCCTCCATGAAAAACCCCTACAATTATATATTTACATAATGTCAGCGTTGTGTGTTTGAAGCAAATGTCTTGTCAGAAAACTAAGAAGATGTTTTTAGAAATAATATTTTATTTGCTTATAATAATGCTAAGTTTGTGAATAATATCGATGAAAATGAAGAACAACAGAGAAAATTGTAATATTCTCATGTAAAAACAATTATTTATTAATTTTAGACACACATCGATACAATCGCAGGCCGTATTCACGGGGTAAAAAAACAAAACCTATCTTTGGTTTCGGTTAGATCTAGCAACTGGAAAAAGCCCTTTTCTTAATTTATAGATCTAAAACAGATATTAGTGGTCACGGCTCTCCACAAAAACACCGATTACCAAAAGATAAAATGACATATATTTTCTTTCATAATGGCCGAAGAAAATGCTGAGAGAAACATGATTGCTAAATGTTGTTCTAGATCAGGCGTTGAATAGGAGTAGTCCTTTATATTCAGTCCAGAAGAAGATAACCCCTAACGTTTAGGTAAAAGAGGCAATGTGGCGTAGTTGTGCCCGTTTCTATATTTCCAGCAAACAACTTAAACACAACTCACCGGTGAGACTAAAAGACAATATTATGATTTATGACTAAACACGAGTCACAATGGGTGCAAGTTAGGCGCAAAGAACAAGTTAGCAGATTTCTAGAACCTACTTGTGGACATATGTTGACATCAATCAAAATATTTACCTTATGTGCAATGCTGCTCACATTTTTTATCTCAAAATATTGATTTAAGGAATGACACCTTTCATAACTTTACCTCAAGCAATTATAAAAAATAAATAAAACAGACCTAGCAATTTGAGAGGAGCGATCGCTCTGGGAAATACTGGCAATACCTTATTTCGGTTATTTTTTTTTTAAATTACGCCTGATATTAATAAATAAACAGGCAAACGACGTTATGACTATTGTACAGGCTCATTCCAAGAATCGATTTCAAGCGCAGTGGCCATAACATTATGTATATACATTTTTGTCTACTTGAGCTGATGAGCATAATCTCTTACGTCACCTCAAACCTGTCATAAATATGGCAGCAATCATTACGCGATACGACTCATTACTCAATACACAATTTAAACGTTGATCATGCCATCAGTTGGAAATGTTCCAGGAATCTGAGCGACATATCAAAGGGCGATGACCAGTATGTCTCGTCTGTTACGGTCGAATTGGATCCTGCTACGGGTTGTCTACATGCCAGAACACTAATCTGTGTTCCCATTTATTGATCTTGGCCCGCATCTGGTTAACTACGACGGGTGTGTGTCTACTATTTGACCCCGGCTATTAACTTAACTTAATACTCTTATTATCATTTTTTCTGCCTTCCTTTTTTATGTATTCATTATGTTTTAGTGTTAATAATATAAACAGTAATTTTACTAAATATGTCAGCGGGTAGAGGTGGTGCGATTAAATGTTGCTATTTTTCATCCGTTACCTGGTAACACTAATGTAAAGCCTTCCTCGTCTTTGAATCTAACGAAATAATCCTCCACGTTTTAAAGTTTACCCTGGATTGTGCCAAGAATGAGAACAGCTCAGTAACTATATAAACAAGTAATGCTGTTAACATAACAACAGATTATTTAATTGAGAATAAGTAAATGGTCAAGTCTCTGGTGATCTCAGTTCACATTTAGGTTATCTGTTTCCTTTTTTTTGCTTGAAAACCGACTAATAAATGTGTACTTGATCGAGTTTATTATTTTTTTGATATCTTTAAAAAAAACTTTTGTTTTTACCTTACTATTTTTGAAGAATGTCTGGTTATCACTTTTGCACTGGGCTGATACACATACATGTTGTTGTTGTTTTGCACAATTTTCCAAAGATCTTCCACCTCCCTTACAACAGTTTCCAGGGTAGCTCAAACGGAGTGCTAGCCTAGTAATATATAACGAGGACTCCACTACGTTCATCGTAGGTCCACAGTGTGAAGAGTTATAATTGATACGCTAATGATGCAGTGTTAGGGTAAGAAAAAAACCAGTTCGAATTGTCACAATTTCACATCACACTATAATAAGAACTGTCTCATTACCTCTACGGTCTGTCCGGACAAAAGTCTTTTAAAATACACAAGTCCGTGACACATACAATACACAGGGGTCTTTTTTAATATAAATGCATAAAAATGTCAATATGTTGTAACTTCGTTGAAATAAAGGAAATGCCCAAAGATTACACGGACGGTACACAGGGTCTTTTAAACTTAAGACATACAAGTTTAAATAGGCTAAATCAAATGATAATGGATATGAACGAAATGCCCAAAGAGTACACGGATTGAATGGAAAATTTCTTATATTTTATTTTATAAAATCGTAGAATACATAGTATCAGAAGCAAACTGATACCTACAAGCACCTACTGGTCTAATTACAATAAGGGCTAGGAAAGCCCGATAACAGGAAGAAAACAAAAAGCGCAAAAACGTCATTGCGAACAGTACACAAAATAGCTGAGGCAGGCAGCAAAAAAGAAGAAAATAACTGTGAAGGAAGGCAGAGAAAGATAAGAAAAAACATATGAAGAAATAATTGAGGCCAGGAGCGCCGCAGAATTATAGGGTCTTGTAAGATATCGGTTGTCCGCGGATTTGTTGTCACCAAAAATGCTCGGGCTAGAAGCCCACTGTCTGCATGTACCGCTACCTCCCTGAACTTTCACCTAAAAGGAGTCCAGGTTCCGCTGGTCCATACCTTGATGAGCTCTAAAATGGGAAAGACTGTCGAAACCCCACGGATAGGCGTGAAAGCACCTCACCAATACTTCTAGTTGTAGGGGCGGAGCGTATGTGACGGTACTAAATGTACACAGGATATACGTGGTCAGGTCTCTGATCACCATCCTTAGGGTCTTCGAAGAAGAAGCGAACCCTCACTTGACTTAGTAGAATTTTCTATTATTCAACTTATTTAAAAAAACAGATGGTTTGCTAAAGAGACAATTACAGCAGGAAGCCGGTTGGAAGCAGTTTGCTACACACTTATATTATGAGCAGGTCACACACCAATTAACAACAAAGCATTTTTTGATATACAGCGACATAAATCGACTCCTGTTCATTAGAAAAAGTCAGGTTTAAAAAAGGAAAGTATAGTCCAGATATTGCTCTTGTCTTGAACTGTTCATTGATGCTCTCTCTTCATGTTCTCTCTACATGTAACGTCTTCTTTGGTGTTTTCTTATACCACTTAAGTATTGAAAATCTAAAAATAGCACTTACAACTATTATAAAGGATCTTAACTAATTTAATGCAAATTTGAATCTTTGATTGTCTGATTGAAATCATTTTCTTCAATTTCTTAAAATGGCAACATTTCGTTGATATTATGTCTGTATGTAGTGATAACCAAGGTAAATGATTACATTCTAGAGTTTACAATAGTATTATGCAACTCTCATTGAAAGAAACTCTCATTTTCAACATACCATTGTAACAGGCATTTGAGAGAATGCTATGTAGTACTATATGCCAAATTCGGCAAAAACCTCTACGAAATCGATGGTTGATGAATTTGGCGACTGGAGACCCCGACCAATGAGGAATAGCAATACAAGATGTCCATCAGATAACCGTCTATGGAAACAACGTAAATGTACCAATCTGTGTTCTGTTTAATCTATAATGATTAAAATGTGTGAACAAGGGCATTCAGCGAGGTGAAATGGTCAGCAGTGATACGAGAGGGCACATCCACCGTATGCAGAACGAGCTCCTCTGAGCAATCATCAGCATAACAACACTTAAGTGGTTTATATATGCATAGGCCGACGGTTCCACAGGGAGTTTGGATCTGGTGAGTTGCTGCGAAAATGCAAAATTCGGGCTTAAATATAAAATTACTCACACAATTCAACATATCAAATCGTAGGAATATATCCCAAAGAGAACGTTATGTTAGATGAAGCAGATTTGCACTTAAATCTTTACAATTCCGTTATAACCAAGGGCGCTATATGTCAAAAGCGATAAGAGAAAAACAGTTTTAATGATTATAAAAGTGCTCATTGAAATTTGTTATCAAACAAACATCAACGGAAATCGACAAATTAGTGTCACCATTAGCGGAAAGGCTGTCGTCTGAAACCGAGCAAGAGTTATCATTCTTTGAATTTCCATGCATCCGGAATTAATTTGACTTGCTTGTTTTTATGTTGTTTTTTACATTGTGATTCATGCATATCCGTGTGGATACAAACAAAAACGTTTATCTTTGTGGAACATACAACACATATTTGTTGCTGTTTCTATGTAAAGTGTACAAATATTATGAATAAGATGTTTCAAAAAAATACAGTACACGAAGCACGTCGATTTAATAATTGTTTTTACGACAATGATTTTTTTTGTAGAAATATGTTGTCATTATCATGTTTCAAAGAGGTCACAAATAAACAATGAATAACTTAGAAATTAACAACTTATTATAGATAATAAAATGAGGACATTATAGGTGAAGTACTTACACTAATGGGAGCATAGTTTATGCTACAATATTATAACGAAAATGTAATAATAAAGCTTGTAGAATAAGCGCATTGATAACGTGTGGGACTAAATTATTTAGTTGTAATTCGCAATCATCATAATTACAATTTTTAATAACCTGAAATATTCAATTTTGTTCTCTTTGGTGTTTGTTGCAATATGAAAGCACCGTACAAATCTTATTTAACCATAGCTTTTGGCCAAACAACAGAAATAAACTAGAAAACATGACTGAAACCACAACCTTCAGATACAAGTATTTTCCTACTTCAACTACAACACGTATAACTAGATTGGTCACTTTAGTGAACAAGTTCACATTTCAAATACTAAGAAAATGTGGATCGTTTGGAATTTCTTCTTAGCTATAAGTATTGTAAACTAGCGACTTCGTCACGTCGGCGTTACCCGATTTCCTCTAAGAATTTGATCAAAAAAAGACGAAGTAGAAGGATAAGAATAAAGTGTCTAAAGACAAATCCCTCCTAACGCATAAAAGTCATTATAAAATAGACCGACCTGCAAAACTCAGGGACTTCGCGCGGTTGGTTAAAGTTTATTTATTCATTTTTCCGTAACAGTAGATGAAACTTAAAGCTAACTTAATAAAACTGTAAAACAGGATTTCATATCCGTAATATGTTGATAACAGTAACCTCAATAAGATTACGAAAGTAAATTCATCATGAAAAACAGAATAGAAAGACTGAAAGGTTATACAAAAGTTAACCCCTACAGAAAGCGGCTCCTGCCAACATTCCCAAAAATGATTGAAAAGCGTAGATATACGCCACTGTATTTGCAAATATGACCCCACAGTTTGAAAAAGTAAAATAAGAAGAAAGTGTCAAAAGGCCAATTCCTCCATCATTCCTCCAGGCGCAGTTAGTAATATCACTTTGCTTAAAATAACCCCATTGGAAAAAAAACTAACTTTTGATCTGTCTGTTTGATGTATGTCTACCTGCCTGTCTGTCTGTCTGTATGTATGTCTGTATGTCTGTCTATATATTTATTTGCCTGCCTGTTTATAACATGTTGTCATTCAAAGTTTAAAGTAATGAATAATAACAAAGGTTTAACCACAAGTGCAATTATTATACCCTTCGTTTGTTTTTCTTTAAATAATTAGATGGATTCAACCGTGCATATATCTTTCAGTAACTCACTGGAACTAGCAAGCTCGGATATAATATCATCAAGTATGCGTGACACTGCTTTTCCATGAGCGTGAGATAAGTTTACGATAACATTATGACAGAATATAACGTACAAATATTATATGTGCATATCACATATAATTGTAAATTTACGACGATCTGCAATTACATTTGGATGAGGGACACCGCAATTTGATCATTAGTGCCAAAGCCAACTTAACATGTTATGCGTACAAAATCATGAAACTGAAAGAGGCAATGTCATTTTATTTATTTGAAATTATGATTATATTTACAATGAAAAGAAAATATTTTCTTTTCATGAGAAAGGTAATTTTATCTGTGGTTGTCTATCAATATGACATTTTTGTGATTATTAAGTCCTTTCCGTGCATTTTGTGGACAAAGTAAGATGATTTTTGTCACCTTATAGACAGTTCAACCATGACTATCAGAGACAAGTATATTAGATAGGTCACTATAGTAACAAACAAAGTCGTGTTTTGATTTTTTTTAAAGGTTGAATGCTTGTAGTATTGTCTCGGTAAAAGTATTGGAAATGATTGATTCATTTAATATGAAAAAGTTCTTAAAACTACGAATCTCATCTTGAAAGAGTAAACAAACTAAAAATATATCTCTTCAAAATGAAAAGCATTTTAACAAAAAATAAGAACATTACACAGTATTGAACAGTAAGGCGTCTCTTACTTACCAAAACCGCACAAAGAGGCAATTGTTGCAACTATATTCATACTATTACCCCTCAGATTCTGCTAAGATAATATAGAGTGGCAACATTCCTCAAGCCTCGGAATCGCTCAGTTATCGGGAGGCAAAATGTATCACACTTTAAAATTTGTCTAACAGAATTTAACAAAATAAGATGAGATTATAATAGGAAGTGTTTGATTGTTAAAGAATAATTAATTATGTATCAAAATATTTACCATATGTTGAAAACTTTACTCTGCAACTCAAACAAGTATGTTTTGCATTCATATTCAGCTGATAATAAATAAATAACTTCTTGTTTACTAGTATATATGGATACAATTACGGAACCTGCTAATTACAATTGATGTGTTAAGAGACCTTGTTTAAACATCCTATTAAAAATCCTGATTGGACGTCTTTTTAACACTTGAATTTGTATAGACATCTTGTATGAAATTAACTCAACTGTGCCAGTATCATAGCACGTGGGTTTTTTCAATGCAAACAGTCATGTGTTTTTTTTCATCAAAACACATTTTGCAAATCCACGATTTCACGTGAACTAAGTATATCATTCTTAAACTAACACTAAATATTGCAGACCATATGCCACATTTGAACGGTGTCAGATTCCACTGTTTCATTTCGCTTTTCATATTTATTATTTTGTTTTTGTTCTTTTAAAAGGATGTTGAATAAGGAGGTAAAACGTTAAGTAAAAACGATACAAATATAATTGAAGCTTATATTACCATCAGTTGATTCTAAATATCTTAGTTCTTATACAAAAACAAATATCAATTACAAAAATGTGTATAGATACTAGCCATTGTCTTGTGGTTTATATACCTACGTTTCTTGGCAAGCAGACATTACGCTCGCAATCTTCATATACACAAGTTATATAATAACCAGAATTTTGGGTCACTAAACGAACCCTCAATTCGTCGATTTGGTCGTTACGCTCCATCGCATTGCTTTTTCATCACAAGTATTCAAAAGTGGCCGTGACAAATTAAAATTAAAATGTGTTTAAAAGTTGTAAACACTCGGTACTTCCTCTAAAAATCAGCTCAGCAGAAGAAGAAAAAAGAAGAAGAAAGAGTCAAAAGAACAATCACCTTCCAATGTTTTAAATACATTATTGATATTAATCCCCCCCCCCCAAATTCATGAAACATATTCGCGCAAATACTCTACTCTTGAAGGAAACCCTCTTTCAAAACTCAGGCGCTTTACATCATTCGTCAATTTGGTCGTTACGCTCCCTTTCATTCCAATTGTAGCATTACAAATATCCAAAGTATTCAAAATTTCTACAAGAAGTTTCAAAAGTAAACACCTGGTACTTCATCTAATGTTCTAGATATGGGTGTGTCGAAAATTAAACCTTCTGGAGTAAATGTTTATTCATTATAGATGGTGCGCATTAAAAGTAGCGCTTGGACATCCGTTTTCGAAATGGGGTCATCCCTTGGGAGATGTCAAGTAATAGAAACTATCCTTTTGTTGAATAATTCTAAAAAGCAGCCCAAAGGGCAGTTGCTTAGGTATTTAGAGAACTTCTAAAATTAGTATGGGATTTATTGAAGTCCTTTTTTTAAAGTGGTTTGTGCTGGAGAGCTGAGCAATGATTAGTATAAATTTTCAAATAACTCCTAGACCAATGAACCAACTTCTACTTCGCAATTATAAATATAGATAATAATAATAAAGATTGCTTGCTTTGTTCGCTATGATATCATTACATTTTCAAATGCATCACCCGGTGTAGAAAATAAAATACAAAGGAGTAATACAACATGTTGAAACTTATAGTTTATAACCAGCGACGGCTTTTTCGTAGTTTCGTTGGTTGTGCACATAATGTGTTTATTATGCACAATTTCAAAAACACATGTGTATTAATTGAGCAATAATGTGTGCCTGTACCTAAGGATTCAGTATCAAAAAATGTCAAGTGGTGAAACAGAACAATCCATAACTCCAAACACCAACACTAATCAACGAATCCAGTGACCTTTGCACTCGTGTATCTGTTCCCAGTCTTTCGGGTCACTAAAATGTATAAAAATATGTCATGATAATTCAGTCTTTGCCTTTCTCAGATACATTTTAGTATTTTTTTCAAGAAACATCAATGCTGTCGATTAAGCCTTTTTCTGATTATGGACTTCTTTTTCGTGCATTTTTTGGGCAAATGGGATGATTGTTGTCTCAACTAGCAAAGATAATTCTTCATTTTTTCTTGTTATTGTCGCACACAATATTTTACGAATCATATTCATGTAGCTTTAAACATCTGAAAGAGAAAATAATTATGTCACAGGAATAGTTATCGTCAAAACTTGAAAAAACATGTAATATAGTTTGGGTTGATGAAAAAATATACTGACAGTGTCTTTTTCTGTAAAATATTTATAATGAATTTTATAACATCCAAAATTGTAGGGTACCAAAAAAAGTCCATTATTTTAGTGATATGTTGATCTTTTTTCTTTGAAAACAAGTTTAACTTCATCACAGATTCTGTAGAATACACACACAATACAACATCAAAATTGAAAGATAAATAAGAATTTATACATTTTCAATTTCATAAAGATCATAGAATACCATTTTTAATGGCGAGTGGTTTACCTGTATAGTCATCTTTGGTATTTATCTTAGGTTTAATGTCATGCTGGAATAGCGCTTCTAAAGTCATGAGATAATCCTCTCCTCTTGATCTTGCGGCAATAATTTGAACAACGTTTTTTAAGGATTGTGGCACAATTTTGAATATGTATCTTCATTTGGATGTTATAGTAATAATATGGATTACTTGAATATTGGTCATCGTTCAACTGTCAATATTGACTGTTATCTTGGTAATTGAACCGTTGTGGCATTTGGTATACAAATTGTGCTGAATTGAAATAATAAATGAACTTCTTAATACTGTTAATTAACTACGAAATACAAAATACTAAAACTTATCAAACATGACGACAACAAAATTCAGTTTTACCTTTTAAACACCCTATTTAAATTCATCCATTCAGAAGAAATATCAGACTCGATTGAAGTCATCACGATCCCAACATATGTTTTTAAATGGGAGACAGATACATAATAAACTGCTTATAAAGTGATGCAATTTTAGACAATTGCCTGGTTATGTTCTATGTGTATGATCATTACTTTTATCAACCTAACAAGAAGTTCAGTAAAACCTGATTCAGCGACCAGCCAAAAAAGCGTCCGTCTCTTACAAAGCTGCGCTATGCTTGACACTCGTATTTTATCTATTCTCTACTTGTTCATGACGACCACTGACCACACTTCTCCAATCTTTCCGTTTTCACCACCTCTCGGTAGTGACTTAACTGTTTACTAACATGTGAAGAGCGGATGATCTCATCAGATGAAGGACTAATCTTGAACAAGCACTACGTCATGTTTAAACAAATCACTGATTAATAGTAAAATGTATAGTGCCAAGTATAAGTACACAGCTAGAGGTTGAAATGGGCATGTATTGGCACTGAGGACAAACTCAGGTTTTTTAAATCTAAGTTGTTCATAGTATCACATCCTCTATGATCATTGATGGATGTAATAAGCACGTTTGACTGTATTTAATTATATAAAGTCGTTCCTCTATACTAATCCTTCACCCTGTACAGATGCATTTGATTTGTTTTGCGACAACAGTTGAGAGGTTTCTCTGCACCCCCCCCCCCCCATCACTTAAAAATACTTGAATTTCATTGAAATGCTCAGAATAGTTGCAAATGAAAGGTGTTGCCGAGACGATTACAAATATGTATTTATTTTTACGGTACGATCATTAGTTCTCGAGTT
>JAUUEB010470002.1:0-11681 GCA_032362205.1 Clione limacina | reverse complement strand
TTATCATTATTTTGGTAAACATTATTATTTCAGACCACTAAGTTTTACACTTTTGGTATTGGCAGGATTAAATCTTTCCTTTCCTATACTTTTGGTCTCTTTTTTTAATGAAAAGTGCCGGAACCTTGTCTGGATTTAATGTAAAAAGGGGTGGTCCCCCCGTTTCGACGTCAAAACCACTAAGTACCAGGGTACTAACTGGTCGAGGGGGGGGGGTCCCCCTATTCAAACGTCAAAACCACTTAGTACCAGGGTACTAACTGGTCATTGGGGTGGTGGTCCCCCGGGCCACACTATGAGATACCACTTAGTATCATACATGCCCGGCATATATCAGATGACACCCCCCCCCTGGTGAGACACATTTTGTGTGTGTATTATCAGGGGTTATTTTATTAGAAATTGTATCACAATACACTTTTATATTGACATGTGTATAGCTCGGACCAATGTTGAAACCATCCGTAACTTTATATTATCAATGACTGGAATATACTAAAGTAGTATACTTAAACTTAATTTGAATTCAGAAAACAAGTTAAACACCTGTTTCTCTTCTCTGACACTTCAACATTTTGTTTATAGTCTAAACCCTGATAACTATGCTCTACTCCTTCAAAACGGTTATGATATCAAGTGACCGGCCCACAAAACATTTGTGTTTCACACAATATAGTATTATTCGCTGGTTAAAGCAATTAATAAACATAAGTCTGCAACACTTACGGATTTTGTGGTGTCGACAAATAATATTAGGGTGCCAATCCACTGGCCGCTTATCTGCGGCCTGTGTATTCTAAAACCCTGTCTGCTCACTCGACTGGCCGAAAAAAATGTCTGACCGCAGTGTTCTAGTTCTAGTAGAATGAGAGAATCAACGGCCGTATTTTGTGTCTTGTTGTATTTATCTCTTGATAGAAGTCGGGTTGGAGTCAAGTGTAAGGGTAAGAAATAGGGTGTGGTTTAGTTATTTTTTTAAAATTAATTGCTACCATTTGAAATCGATTGATTTGTTTGTTAACGCGACTTTACCACGCAATGAGATGTCGATTTCTTAGGAAGTTGAGAGTTGATAAGCAGCAAAATTAGTTTTAGACGATGAATGCAATGTCTTATAATATCATCTTTCAATACAAGAATAAGGAGTTATGAATAATTATTCATTATAATAAGATTAAAAACAATAATAAACGCTGGGTTCAGGTAGAGAGAATGCTGGTTTTCAATTCAACCATAGACGGTTTTTATCATAGTCTGGGAACTGCCGCCCGCCTAACAAAGAAAGAGAGGGTTTTATCGCGTGTGTGTGCGGCAATGCTGAGTGGCCTGTACAACCAGCCAACTCTACCGCCCAACAGTACTGAGTATTTTATCTATGTCAATAGTTAAGTACATTTTGTGAGTTTGTATGTTCCAAGATTGATACCTTCGTCTCTGCATCCATGGTGGAAAACCGACAATGATTCTATTTCTTTCAAAAACTTTTTCAAAAAAATCCCTCTCAAATTCTATCAAGAGATATATACAACTAGACACAAAATACGCCTGTTGACTCTCTCATTCTACTAGAACTAGAACACCGCTGGTCGGACATTTTTACCGGCTAGCCGAGTGAACAGACAGGATTTTAGAATCCACGGGCCGCAGATCAGCGGCCCATGGATTGGCACCTAAATCAATATTTTAATGTCAAAGTTATTTAAATAGATAAGCAAACCCAAATGCAAGTTGAATGCCATTGCTAGTAGTTAAGTATTTTAAATTGCCAAAGTGATATCACTTAAACCGAACAATTTTCTTGGAAAGATTTAAACTGGAAGATAATAGCAAATCTTCACTCACTTATGTTGATACATGACAACTGAACCAGACCGGTTATTAAAAGATTGCTTGTATAATGTAGCATAAAATAAAAGGCTGTTAAAATCAACCAAAACATATTTTAAGTCAAAATAGTGAACACTTGACATTAATTCAAACCAAGTAATGTTTAACTATCACATTTAATAGAAGACTTAAAACTAAGCAGTTTACATTTCAAAATAATCAGCGCTAAGCACTTTATATTTAAGATATCCAAATATTACAAAATTAAAATGATAACCTCCTATAATATTATTTAAGGACATATGAAAAACAACTCTTGGTTAGTTTTAATCTAGTACTGTTTTCAAGAGAAGTTCATGTCATTAAGTGACTTTATGAAACCAGACTCTAAGTATTAAAGCTTGGAAATAATCAAAATTGTAGCTAAAAGTGCAAATGACTTTTATCTTAACTATAGGCCACAATATGGCTACAAATATAATTTACACTTAAACGATTAATAAGGAATAGGAATCAATAGGAATTGAAATAAAAGACACTAAGCTGATAACTGTACTAAAGGCTATAGACTTATTCATATAAATTCAAAAATAGAAGGAAATACAATCAGGGTATTTCATAACACACAGTGCAAATCCAAATACAGGTGGATTCACTTATGACAAATAATCTGTAATTACGAACTAAGTAAAAACTACCTTAATATATCCCTCTTTGTATTATTAAAATATATATCTTATATCAAACTACAATTTCAACAAAATCGCTGATAACGAACAAGAATAAAAGAAAATGAAATAAAGAATCTCTCAAACATGATTAAAGGAATGGATAAAAAATAGGAATTGGGGCAAAGACAAAAATGGTTAAAGAAAGATATAGACAAGGGTTTATTAGTCTGGTTTTGTCAAGCTAGAATAATGCATGTAACGATCACAGGATGTACACTGAAGGAAAAAGCAGAAGAACTGGCCAATTTCAACAAGTCCCCCTGATTTCGGAGTTTCTATAAAACAAACTCAGTTATAACGAACATTTGTTTGTTCCCCAAGCAATTTGTTTTAAGTAAATTCACCTGTAACGGCAAGAAATATCAAATATATAATAATCAGGCTGAATGATAATGATAATTTAACAGTTATTTCTAAGGAACTATGCCTAGTGGAAAAGGCTTTTCTGCTAAGCTAAGTTACAATAATAATAAAATGAATTTTATTTATTATCTAAAGGATTTAAACTTCACTTTTCTTATTCTGAAAATTGACCTGGCCTCTGAAGACTGATATCACTGATATTGTTTAAAGGATCAATAGTCGTATTCAAATTGTAACTTACTAGGTGTTGGAACTGACATCTCACATAAATCATTATTCAAAGGAAAGTTTGTACTGGTTTAAGAAAGAATAGGGTCTTCACACGCCATATGTTTGTCTTCTTAAAAACCCAATGTCTTTTACTTCTAAGATCAAAGGGAACTAAGGTACTGGCAGTAGACTAGAGTAAGGAGTTCCCACGGTTATCAGATATGGGAATAAATTATGTAGGGTGCTAACCCACAGTACATAGACCAACATCTATGTGGTTAAAGGGCTTGCAAAGTTACATGGGAGTACAATAATTAAATCAATTAAGCTAAGGTCACTTTACTTACGCGCATGACTGGATAGGAATAAAGTCATGAAATTGTTCCTTGTGAACAATCTATCTAAACACAAAAATGTGGCCCCATTAGCACAAATAGGCTAAGACACAGGGTCTATATCACTAGTGTAGCGACCTCTTGCCCGTCCAACATAAAAGAGATTGAATAAAGGCCTTTGAGAAGTTGGGTTTAGGGTTTGGGCCTGCAAAAAAGCATGAGATTCTATAAGTGGGAAATTGCCCTTAATGAATACAGGTTTCTACAAGCTCCTCCATGACCCTAGGACTAGTAACAACCTTCTAAAAATAACAATCAAGCAGATTTCAAGGGAGAAAAATATTTATCTTGAGAGACTCTATTTGCACAAGATACTGCCTCTCTTGTTTACATGCTATAAATAGCAGCGGAAGAAGTTGTTCAGGTAAATTCATTGACTACAAAGCGGGTTAAAGGCTAGACAGAAAATGGTCCAAAAAATATTCCCCCCAAGGTACATTTGACTTTGTGTTTGGTTTGGTTTGCATTCATTGCTTTATATAAAAGGAAGGAGTTGATACACTACCCAGTTAAGCATTTGGCATTTAGTCTGCGACCAGTGCTTGGTTTATAGTTAAAAGAATAACTGTTTTACTCTCATGTCGACACAGCGCTGAGTGAGTTAGTAGCTTGCTTTCAGATGTTGCAAGACCACTACGGCACCCACATAAAGTTGAAGAATAAAAGCCCTGACTTGGGGTGAATATGGTTCTTCTGTAACTTTAATCCTCTTTTATTGATCACAGTTGTTCTAAAGATTCCATCATTGGTCATGAAGTAAAGATTTAACAAGCTTCTGGATAAGTTCTGAGTAGATAGAGTGTGTAATGTAAATCAGACTAACAATACTAACATGGCTTATGTTTAAGGTTGGTAGTTTGGTTCAACTGACAATTTCTCAGGCAAATAATGTACCTAATAAAATAATATTTGAGGTCAGGATGGCCGAGTGGTCTAGTCACCCAATCTTTAGAGCGATATTTGATCTCTTAAGGCGCTGCTGAAAAAACATTGTGGGTTCAATCCTGTCAATGGACACATTTTTCTTAGGTAAAAAAAAGTGTAAAGCTATCCTGGAATGTGGTTGGTGCATATCGCTCGTGCAAACAGACTTCATTATCAGTACTTGCATGTCCTCGATCCCTGGTAGGCAGGATCATGTACCTAGTCCTATTGGAGACGGACAATAAAAATGTAGACCCTGTGCTAGTCGCACGCTAAAGATCCCCTGGTGGTTGAGAGATTCATCCTGGCAAAATTCAAAAAAGAAATGTCCTACCAAAAACTGTCAGACTCTGACAGTCTAAATAAAAAAGAGTACTTCTGAAGACGAATAGCGACCGCCCTATGGGCGAAGGGAAGCACCAAAGTGTTAACGCAAAATATGTGTTGGGCAAAAAAAAACATGAGTGTGTTAAAAGCAGTATGCTAACGCAAAATTCAGTCAACACAGTTGACTCCTTTCGAGTTTAAAGCGAATGATCGAGAAGAAGAAATAATATTTTTGGTTTTGTCAAATTGGGAGTGATGACCTGTGTAGCTCATATAGCTGAGTCATTGGTGTGCTCTTTTAAGATTTTTAGATATTATTGATGAATGGATCATACAAACAAGAGGTGATTGCCATTTATGACTACTGCAGCCTAAACGGCTCAATTGGCGACGTCTTCAGCCTCAAGGTTGGGGTGCACCAAGGCTCATCATTGTAATGGAAGCTCTCTCCAAGAGTTTCAGAACCAGGCTACCATGGGAACTGCTTTACGCAGATTACCTCAAGTTGACTGAGAGTCTCCAGGACCTTGTCACACAATACACAGCCTGGAAAAAGAGCTGAGGGTGAATATAAAGAATACCAAAGTCATGGTCTCCTGCCTCAAAACAAGTCTGGCAAGTTTCCATGTGGTGTCTGTCTGAAAGGAGTTGGCACTAACTCAATCTTCTGCCCCCACTGTAAGCGCTGGATCCATGGCAGGTGCAGCAGGCTCAAAGTGGATCTGACCAAGGCAGTGGACTTCAAATGCCCAGTGTAGTGATGACAACCTACACCCCCCATCCCAAAGCAAGTCAACCTTGCTGGAAACAACCTTGAAGTAGTGGACAAGTTTGGTTACCTTGGAGATATGCTGGATGCGGGTGGTGGAGAAGAATCTAGCTCAGTCACAAAAATAAGCTGTGACTGGAAGAAGTTCAGAGATTCCTTCCCCTGCTTGTTTTGAGGGCAATTTCACTGAAAGTGAAGGGCAAGATATACAGGGCCTGTGTGCAGCCTGTGCTATACGGAAGTGAAGCCTGGCCCTCATTGACCGATGATAAAGAGGAGCCCCTTGACCTGCAGATCCTCAGCAATTAGCTAGTTCCATGTTTTGGAGGGTTGGCCACGTGGGGCAGTACCAGGGATTGTCAGGTCCTGGGCCCTCTTTAACCAGCAATCTTCGATCAGATCATTTCCATCTCATTTCGTTTGAGTCCTGTATATTTACAGGCCAGGTTTCTCCACAATAACGCAGGTCCTGTACAGAGCTTCCTTTGTATGAAGTGAGATTACATTACTTGTTAAAAGTGGCTGCTGATTTCTGAACTTCTTTTATGTAATTATAAGTAAAGTTAAAACATTTACCATCAAGAGATTTTGAAAGAGACTCAAGGAGCTTTCGTTGGCTGACAAAATACTAATAAAAATGCTTGTTCTCCCATACTGGAGCTTGAAGTCTTGAGATGGCACTGGTCACACCATTTTCGATAACGCCTGTTATAACTATATTGACTGTCGGGCCAGTGCTGCCACTCAGCTTTTTCCCACAACAGACACAAACTTTCCCTTGTGCATATCTATTTAGAATGACTAAAGAACAAATTTGCTTGAATGTGACAAAATTTCTTCAGTGTTTAGCAACCATGGGAAAGGCTGTCCTCCCAAGTTGTGGAATGAGGCCTTAAATGAAGATTTCGAGATGTAAACGCCTTATTCCAGAAATGGCGGCACAAGATCGCAATGCTTGGCATGGAGCAATTGTATTGTGAAAATTCTAACCCACGTAGCATGGTTACATAACTATAACTTTAAAGGATGATAATGATTCTTAGACAGTTTGCTGAAGCATGTGTAAATAAAATGTTCCCATCTCAAATATAGATTAGTCTGTTTACCACACAGTGCACCCGTGTGTTCAACTCCAGGAGGAACAATGACATATTTTCGTCCATGATTTTTAATGTTCAGCTTTAATCCTCAAATACCTGTAAGACCATGCCTACAAATTCTCTCACCACTAAACTTGTTTTTTTAATAGCACCAGAGAGGGAGTTGAACTTGGGCAAACTACCTTTGTATTTAGAAAAATGGCCCAGTTCAAACCAACTCAGCTCCAACTTGAATGTATTCTTTGAGATTTAAGCTAATTTAAGATACAATTATCTTTAGCAACGTGTCTTGTAACACTATTAATTTTAATTTCAATGCTGCTTATTATTAAATAAATGCACATAAATTGATCTCATTCAATGAGAAAATTATTTTTAGTACCAACTTTCATATGCCAAGGGCTTTAAACCCTCATCAAATTCATGTCTGGTTGATGTCATCTGGCACTGTGAGACTGTGTCTGAACTGATGTCACATGTGCACTATGACTCCCCTATGCGAGTCAAGCGAATCTTTAGAGACATAAAAAAGTGTAAAATTCTTAAAAATCTAAATAAAGCTTCAAGTAATGCAGACCTATGATACCAGTAGATACCTGGACAGAGCAACATACAGGGAAATGACAGGGCAGACAAACTAGATAAAGGGGGAGCCTCTCAACCACAACCTCACAAACGTACAGGTGACTTCACTTTTTACGAATTGCTTGGGAAACAGAGAAATGTTCGTTTTAAGCGATAGTTTTTATCCGAGATCAGGGGAAGTAAACAATGTTTGTTTTTTTAAATAAAAGTTTTTATTGCTTATGTCCCCTTGACATTGAATGTACATCTTGAGAAAACCAGGCTAACAAACCCTTGTCTACATCTTTCATCGTACTTTCTCGAACCCTTTTCCTCTTCCCCTCCATTCATCATACCCCACGGTGCACGTGTACGAGTGAACGCATGAGAAATCGTCTACACTTGATGACCTCTGATAGTGGTAAGACAATGTAATGCATACAGTTATTAACACATGTCAAATTTGTCACCCACCACCCGCTTAGTCGCTTGTACGTCCACACTCCTCACTTTGCGGTCATTATTCAGTCAATCACAGTGGCACAAGAAACAATTCGGATGCAAGCGCATGACATGAGACAACAATAATTGCATCAAAGGAATTGGAAACAGCGACCAAACTCATTAATTTTTCTTGATTTTGCTCAACCGTTTCTTTAATTCTTGTTTGTTATAAGCAATGTCTTTGAAATCGTAGTTATATATATATAAGAAATATATTTTAATGATACAAAGAGGGATATATTAAGGTGGTTTTTACTTTGTTCGTTATATCTGAGAATTCGTTAAAAGCGAATTGTTATAAGAGAATTCATCTGTACTTCACTACAGACAGCCAAAAACATTTTAAGTGCAACAACGAGCAATGAGTGGGCAACAGGCACAACTGGCAGAGTAGTTTTAGACATATGACCACCCCAAATTCAAAAGATGCTTTAAACTCCCCGGTGAGGCGACAAAAGGTCATCATCTTTAGACTGTGAACACATCACATCTACACAGAATTCAACCAAACATCTCTTCAGCCTGTCCACTGTGTGACTGAGACTGTCTAGATGAGACAGAGATGTGAGAGCTTAGAAAGACAAGAATTCTACTACAATTACAATTACAACTACAATTCTATAGGTACTTGGAAGTCATCTGTTTCTTTGATATTGTGGTCAAAGTTGGCTTAAAAACATGTCAAACTAAGAAAATTGAAAATAACAAAGCTTTGAACAAAGAAAATGAAATTTATTTAACTTGTGTTTTTATTGCAATTTTTCTCAAATAGCAATTTTCCAACAAAAGAGCAACATAAAGGCATTAACACATTTTTTCTAACTTACTTTTGTTATAAAAATACAATTTCCTACAATGACAAAAAGATGTAGTTTGTGCTTGATAAATGTTGGGTTGATATATTTGATAAATCCATAAGATAGAAATATGATGTACATATATCATCACATTTGCATCTGATTTAAATTGTTAAGCACAATAATTTTGTAGTTTTGTTAATTACATTATGCCATGATTATTTATTTATTTATTGTTGAAATGAAATTCAATTTTTTATTTGTCCCTACATAAATCGTTAATTCACTCAAAAAGTGATAAATACTATATGATACTAGGAGTACATTAGATAATAAAACGACTCTAAAACACATTTATACCTCAGCCAAGATTTACAGTGAAATATCCTAGTAAGTGCCATTAGGGAGAGTTGACACTGTGATATGAAATGGACATATATGTTGCTATAACATAATTATTTGTTGCCAACTCAGAATTATCAATATAGCATGAGACTGTCAATAAGCTGAACACTGATTCCCAAGCAAAAGGCTCGTTAACAAAAGGGCTATAAAACTTGTACAACACAAACTCTACAAGGTTATTATTGGTAGATGCACACCATGGGTTAAACAGTTAAATTTTTGGAAGTGCCTTGTCAAAAGCTACGGATAGGCTTTATCAATTAAAAGAATAATTGAAAAAAATAAAGATATATTGACAACAATATGATCCTTTGAAGTTTTGATGACATCACAGATTAATTTCTATAAAAATAATCCTTTGTCCAAAATCAACAAATAAAATGTAATAAGAAAGATATGGGCAAGACATTAATAAATACGCAAAGTCATACAAAATCAGACTTGTATAAAGCGCATACGAGACCATAAGGCCCAAGGAAGGCCGGCCTAAGTTTTTATATGGAGATATCTGTAAGTACAATGATTTGTATTCAACCATGCTTCAAACACATTGCAATGTGATTGAATTCAATCATTTCAATGTCTTGCCAACATGACAGATTTTCATCATGGTGCAACATCAACCGATAAACCTTTAGTTGTACACTGTACAAAAAGTAAAAAACAATGAAGTACCCAGGGATGGGGAGTTGGTAAAAAAAATACATTGGAGTTAGAGTTGGTAAAACTCAAAATACACAACATATATTTTGCCTATTTCATCAAATATCTCACACAATTCATAGGTAAATATACTTATTTTTCATCTTCAATAAGTATTATATTCTTGATTTTACAGACTTATATACAAACAACTAGAGAATGCTTTATATTGATGTATTTCTTACTTATGTAAAACATCTGTTTTACGTTTAGAGTCATTTTGTAAAACCCTTGAGTCAGAGTTGGAATATTTACTTCCCTACTCCCCATCCCTGGTAGTAGCACCAGTTAACAACACTAAATAAATATCATATAATTATACAAATAATAGAAAAGTATTCTCAGCTTAATATATTTCTTTTGATAAATTATCAAATGATAATAGGCAGACAAGCATAAATATTTTAAGGACAAAAAATATTCAAATTTTAGGTGGCTCCGACAAAGTCAGTTTTGGCCCCAGGATGTAATAATTGGTTAAATCTGGGAAAGTAAAATTATTGTTTATGATCATCTCATTTTCCTAGCTTCTTTCATATTTTTGTTGACAGAAAAATACAGAGAAGCAAAACAAGTTATGTCACATATTACACTCTAGTGAGCCTGAAAAGAACCATACACTCAAATGAATATGAACTGCATCTTGGTGATTAAAGAAAACAAAGGAAGAGACAAGGGAGGGCGCATTGTTTAAATTTTCTTTTCTTAATCCTCACATACCACACTAAACTTAATCAAACCTAACAGCAAACCATGCTAAAAGATTGAAATGGAAGAAAAAAAATCAATGATACAATTTGAATAAGAAAATGCAATGCAAGTGGTAAATAGGCAAATAAAAATTGTAAGAAAATACTGCCATTTACTAACAAAATGCAAAAAAGCCATTCTTTGGCTGTACAATATTGAGTTAGGAAAGAGATGCTTCACTTTAGTCTTTGTTCTGACAATCGGAAACCAAGGAAAAAGGATAAGTTTTCTTGCTGGTATATATTCAAGACCTTATAAAATACAGTCAAACTGGCTGAAACTAAATTGTTTGGGAGGCAAGTTTTTGATAGGCTTAAAATAAATTCATTTAAAAATTACATTGAAAACAACAATGAAAACACAAACTACCAAAACAAAAATGACTAAAACAACAATAACAACAAAATCAACAACACCAAAAGAATAAATCAAACAGACATTTGAGAAAATTAAATGTTGACACTTTTTGCAAACCATTATGTATTGATTAACCAAATTAAACCAAATTATTACAATAAATAAGTAATATTCTGTCGTATTTTTTCAAATAAAGCTTCAGGGCTCCCACCAGAAACTTTCAAAACAACTAAAAACAGAGTTTTAGAGGGGAAAACAGGGTTTTGTAAACAGAATTTAAGAGGAAAAAACGATTTTTGTTCCAATTAAGCAAAAATATGGCTTAAGTGGGACTTGTTTAAGCAAGTCTGACTGTATCTCAACTAATCCTTGCCTCATAAAACACACTGTTCTAGTTAACAACTTACATCAGATGTTTTGTTATAATAAACAATAAACCCTGATGTGTTGCAATGAACCTTTTTGACCCATTTTAAATAAATTTATTATTTTTGTTGCGCTGAACCTGTTTGACCATTATGAATAATTTGTATGGATTTCAATGGGCCTGTTTGACCTATTTTAAATTTATCCTATGTGTTGCGAAATACTCCCAATGGGTGCTGACCAGCTTAGTATTCACTTCCACTCCCTATGGTTGCTTAGCAGTTATTGATACACTGCCAATCCAATCCCTATGGTTGCTGACCAGCTTTCTATTTGACACCTACGATTGATAACCAGCTATTAATTTACTCCCACTCCATATGCTTTGGTTGCTGACCAGCCATAATTTCTCACCCTACGATTGCTGACCAGCTAATGAATCAATTGATTCAATCCCAAAGCCTACGATTGCTGACCAGCTATAATTTCTCACCCTACGATTGCTGACCAGCTATAATTTCTCACCCTACGATTGCTGACCAGCTAATGAATCAATTGATTCAATCCCAAAGCCTACGATTGCTGACCAG
>JAUUEB010469991.1:0-11681 GCA_032362205.1 Clione limacina | reverse complement strand
GTAGTCTTTGAGTAGTCACTATAAAAACATTATCATTAAATGAGCAAATTCAAAGGTTTAAAATTGAAAAGTTACTGAATTATTTACATTGTTATGTAACCAAATTGAAGAAAATGATAAAATGTATTAAAAAATTGTGTAAAAAAATTATTCAAAAATAATCAGTTGAACAAAAATTAATGAGAAGAAGAACGCAAAATATGTTGATTTCTTTCCCAACTACTCAAAGACTACTCGAGTAGAGTAGTCTTTGAGTCGTGTGGACAGACTACTCGAGTAGTACTAAAAAAAATTTGCAATTTCTCGAGTAGAGTAAAAGTAGCGAAAAAAACTACTTGAGTACTACTCGAGTAGTATACTACTCTACTCGACCACAACACTGGTTATAACGATGGAAAACTATATTGACAAGGTCCTAGAAAAGAACGTAGTCTTCTCAGTTTCTCAGAAGCTGGAGAAGTCAGAGTCCTTTCCGAACACATATAGAAAGCTATCGACAAAGTGAAGTGCTTACATCAGGCGCGGAGCCAGGATTTGGAAATGCCGTGGAGGGGGGCAACCTTCCATATTATCAAAGCAATGGCTGCGAAGATTAGTTAAAAAGTGTGCAAATTTAGAGCATTTTGGATCTCAAATTGGGGAGGGACATTCCCCCATGTCCCCCTGGCTACGCGACTGGCTTACATGATTATATGACAAACGCTAGAATGGCATGTTAGCATTATTACATTATTACTGTACTCTGGCCGTATAAGTATCAAGAGTACCTTTTGATGCAGATAGCTGTCTTGGTGAAGGGACGCACCAAAATGTTCAATCATGAGAGTGTAAAGTAATGGCTAACGCAAGAGCAGTCCTCTTGATTTTCTCTTGACTAAACGATTTCGTTCGAGTTTATAGCGGGTGAACGATACAAAAAAACTAGACACATGAGTACTCAGAGAGAGAGAGAACAAACAGTTTTTACTACACCATATCAGCATTATTTATATGTAAAATAAAATAACATTACTTTATCAAACTATGTTAAGAAAAACAGCGTGTGAAAACTAAACACACATTGTGGTTGCGAATAGCAGGCGCGTAGCCAGGGGGGACAAGGGGGAAAGTCCCCCCCATTTGAGATCCAAAATGCTCTAAATCTGCACAGTTTTTCACTAATCTCAAAATTTTCGGTAATTGCTTTGATAATATGCTCTTAAATGCTCTAAATTTGTTTGCATCATTTTAAACCAATCTAAAAAAAATGCTTTGATAATATCCGAGGTTGTCCCCTCCCCCATTTCAAAATCCTGGCTGCGCGCCTGGCGAATAGTATGGAACAACACGAATAATGCAATAATGCAATATAACTGTTTCGTGTCCTCAAGAGTGTGCGTTCAATATGTGCGCAGTTATCAACGCGATTCTTCCTGAACCGGAAGAAAAAACACTGCAAAGCCCTGATAGAGGACAATATTGACAGGTATAGTGATAGAAAAATAGGTAAAATATCTTTCACTTTGTCAATATACGACAAAAAATTACTGGTTTTTAATAGGGATCTCCTTCGTGTCACTTTACAACATTGCAGCACATTTCATGATATTAGTTATATTTTTTGAGTTATCCTGCTCACAAACTTCTTCTTCTTCAAAGGCCCGAAGGATGGTGATTAGAGACTTGACCACGTATATCCTGTGTACAAATAGTACCGTGTTACATACGTTCCGCCCCTACACTTAGACGTATTGGTGAGGTACTTTCACGCCTACCCGTGGGGTTTCGACAGTCTTTCTCAATCTAGAGCTCGTCATGGTACGGACTAGCGGAACCTGGACTCCTATTTGGTAAAAGGTCGGTTCTTAGCCAGGGAAGTAGCGTTACTTGAAGACAGTAAGCATCGTGCACACGAATACCGGAATCGCATGTGCCTCGAATGTTGATAACAAACATAGCTAGAAACATCAGTACAAATCCGACATTATGTAAGATAAAACAGTTTCTTGTTCGTGAGCAGACCATGTACAAACAATACATCACGGCGAAAGCAGCACTTTTAAAAGTGAATCATCGGTCTTTAACACGAAAGGTGGACAATGTTTGTACCAAAGAATGATAGAAAAATACTGCAAATGTCCTTTACTCAATTGTCAACAGATATTACTAGATTTGAATAGTGATCTTCTTCGTGTCGGATAACAATACCGTACCACATCTAACGTCTATTAGTTGTATATTTTTAAGTTATCGTGTTCACAAACAGATCGACAGACAAACACGGGTGTCATATTATCCTCCGGGTGTCGAATAATTATATGGTAAACGCTAAGTCGACGTGCTTACTTGAATGCATGGCAATAGTTTGCCTCCTCTGACGCATGCTTTTTCTATAAGCTTCCGGTGACAGCTTCATCTCTCGTATCTTCCATAACGTTTCGTTATGTCTTCTTCCCCTTGCCATTTTCTCGTGAAGAGACACGATTTCCTTCTGCAGACGCCCGTTCTCTTTCTCAAGTTCTTGACGTTTGTTGCGAGACTCGATAAACTCCACCTGTCAAAATATATACTTATTATATTTATTTTTATTAACAGACAGACAGACAGACAGACAGACAGACAGACAGACAGACAGACAGACAGACAGACAGACAGAAAGACAGACAGACAGACAGACAGACAGACAGACAGACAGACAGACATAATGTCGATTAAGACACGTATAAAGCAATCACATACGAAAAAAATCCGTTTATTGACGAACATCGATGCGCTTGAACCATTCGTAACAGCACTGAATGGATGCACATACACTTACCCATTTTCCCCGTCCTTGGCCTTACGGAGCAAATGCCAACCTCGCTCTTCTGCCCTTACTGCGTCTAAGTGTCGCATTTCCTGTTATCACCCTTCTGTCTTGCCTTTTTAAAAATTTAAATAGTTTTTACTTCAATCCCATTTGGTCTGTTGTGTAATGGATAGAATATTTGGTTATGAAGCAAATTGTCTTGGTTTTAATCTCTTCGAGACAATTTTATTTTTCTAATTAGGTGTAGAAAAGGAAATTCTACTAAGTCCAGTGAGTTCACACTTTTCTCAAAAATCTCAAAATTTGACTTTGTATGCTGAACGCAGTGAATTGAGTGTATGTGCGTTGACGAAAGAGCAGCGTGCAACGCTGACTTCGTCCTAGATGATATATACAGACCTATGAAGAAAACAAAATATTCATCACAAATTAATGTAAGGATCGCAAAAGAATTTGAAACGAGAAATATGTATCCAGCAATGAAGAAAAACCGTCCCCACCTTTGACTCATATGTGGTGTGTACTTGTGGCTTTAAATCTTTCTCGACTCTCTTTATCTGCTGAACAACGACCTTCATTTCTTCATCTAGTCTGTGCACATGTTTTTCTGTGTTCTGCAACTTTCTGAACAAATGTGTCGGGGGGTTTGAACCGTCGACCTCCTCGCATTCCTTAACCAGACCATCTCTTTCTCCTCTGTTGTGAAAATAAGATATTTAGATATTTCAGTACTACTAAAAATTAAAATATAAAATGAATGATTATTCCTCTCCGCAAAGGAAAACCCGAACAAAAATACATTAAAAGATATTTTTAACATTTATTTTGCAAGGTGATGAAATGATATAAAAGGCGAAGGTTTTATATTTAACCATAATATAGAGTCACCAGTTTAATACATGAATGTTACATCCAATGAACATGATAACTATTCCATTACACCATCCACCAAATCTGACCTTGAATTTCTAGGCAAGAGTCATTTTGAATATTGTTTATTGTTGCTCGCTTTCACGCATTGGTGAACAGAATGTTTAACTTTATCGGAAACGCATAAATTACGTCTTTACCATTTTAACACATTATTATCCATAACGAACACAGGCTTATACTTACTTTCATTCATTTTGCATCATTTTACTTACACTATTAACTTGACGTAAATCAAACGTACAGTAAAACCCCACTACAGTACCAATTTCCATGTTAAGGAAAAATTCGCGTAGTAGTGAAGTTAGCACTGTAGAGAGGTTCTGACTATTAGTACACTAGGTCAAAATGGCATTAACATTTAGGTATGATTGCGACACTGGGCTGTGTTGTGTGACCATGGGTCTTGCTTGTACATACATACATACACACAGTAATGTAGGCGTGTGTCCCAGCTGTTTTCAGAGATGAAGTTTTCGATTTGTGTCCTCCTTCGAAGCTTCTCAGATAAATTTCGCGTTGTAAGGGGGTTAATTAAAGACGAAATAACAAACTGGTGCAGGTAAAAATTAGGGCAGTAGCGTTTTTTTTAACAAAGAAATATAAGGAAAAATCCCATGCTTCGCAAAAAATGGCACTGTAGGCGTTTTCGCGTAGTAGTGGATGGCACTGTAGCGGGGGTTGACTGTACAAGGTCTATTAAGCATGCAGATTTCTATTAGCTGAAATGCTTAAACGAGTCAAGACATTTTCCGTAACTTAATTGGCTGCGTACAGAACACCATAATGTACGGCCTAAAACTGCTTAAGCAGCATACTTAATCTTGAAAGTTACGCCGAAAGTGACCAAAAACTGGCATTTACTCGACGGTATCCTTGAGTATTTTTTGAGGCAGAAAGACCTTACTCACGTTTTTTCTACTGTAAGAATGTGAAAAAACAAGCAAACACTGACACTTTCGTATTTTGCTCTGTAAATATTAATTTTTATATATTTGGGTAACTACCTACGTAGCAAAACTATCTAGTTCCTTGGCTTGATCATACAAACTCTTTCTAAACCTTGTCAATAACATAGGGTGACATCAATGCCAATCTATTCGGAATTTAATTGGAAATTTTTGCAGAAGTTCCAAGGCTAGCGTGTCAGCTATCAAAAAAGCAAATTATATCATCTTTTAAGTTGTTATTATTAAGATCACAGCGTTGTCTTCTTACGTGCTAATTGGGCGAGACAATGGCTGCTTTCTTCAATTCTTTATTTCTTTAGAATTCGGGGTAATTATACGCTGTTAAGCGCTTTTGGCCAATCAACGGTTCGGTGTAAGCGCTGTAGTATTCTAATTATAATTATCATAATCATTACCTCTTCATTGCAAGTCTATGATCCAGTGATGTCTTCTTGTTAGACAGTTCAGCCAGTCTAATCTTCAAACTGTCTCTCTCCCTCTTATGTTGATTATAAAGACGATCTGCGTTCATCTGCCTCTTGAAGAGCTTTTCCATCTCTGAGATGTTGTCTGTTACCTTCTTTTTCATCTGTACAATGAGAAAAATATCAAATAATTCAGCTTTTGCTCTCATAGTGATAATATTTTTAGTTTGAGTACTTGGAAACTAACTCTATTAATATTGTACTAATCACTTATTGCTCTTTTGTTTTGAAGAGTTATCTTTGTTGTTGGAAAAAGTAACATCTCCTTTGAGAATGAAAAAGACCTACACACTTTCTGTACCCCTAATTTAACGATTTATTCAGATATAAGTGAACTTCATTTCAGCCAACTTAGGTGTGATGGTGTGGATGGGTTGTGATGGGGTCGGATTAGGTCGGATGGGGTCAGATAGGGTCGGATAGGGTCGGGTGTGGTCAAATTGGATTGGAGCTGGTTGGTTGGGGTCAGTTGGTAATAGCTAGTCAATCCGGATCATTAACTCGGGAACTAATGGCCGCAGCGCGAAAAAATACATATGTGTTATTGTATTGGTGACAACTTATATTTGAGATCATTCCTGATCCATATTGAGGACTTTGATTTCTTGAAACCAGCCGTTTTTGACACTTCATGCAAGTTTTTTTTGCTCTGACATATTGAATTCGTGTTCTAATGAACAAAAAGGCATATAAATTATAGTTCTTGGGGTGCTAGAAGTCCGACTTCAAGCATATGAATAGTGGCAGCAAATATGCAGCCTTTGTCGATTCGAACCCTGGACCTTTTGTACACGAAACAAATACGCTTTCTCGAGTACACTTAGCCAGTCATTAATATATTGATTGACGATAAGAATTATAATATTGTTTTATGGTACAAAAGCAACAATAACTGAATACGTGTACTCACCAAGCCTATTTCCTCTTTAATTTCTGCTATCCTCTTGTTATTATCAGTCACTTCCTGAATTAGTTTGTCTGGATAGTCATTATCTTCTTTGACCCAACTTTGTACAATTCTACACAGCTGCAAAAGTAATTCAACCAGTTTCCCCATACAGCTTGAATGATCCTCCCCTTTACTCACAAATTCAACAAAAGTTGTACTAATTTGTTGGTACACGTAGTACTCATCCTCGACCTCCTTCAATTTTGCATTGATTTGTGATAAATATTTTGATATATTATTTTCGTAATCCTTTGCCGAATTTATAACTTTCTCAGATTCTTCTATTAAACTTTTGCATGACTTAATCACGTGTTGGTTTAGAGAGTACGAAAGTCTTCTACGCACTTCCGGAATTAGAACATCAAAGTATTGCGCTCTTTGTGCGATGGTGATTAAGTCTGTATATTCATCTGAATTCATGATGATTTTGTCAAGAGGTTTTCTTAAAGTTATCCTCATGAAATCGTCACACTGTTTCACATTTTCAGGCGGCATTTGCCATACATTTTGGATGTGCTCTTTAAGACACCGAGCACAGGAATTGTAGTCGAACTCACGACCTAAATGTTCTGTCTTAAAGTTTCTGAGATTAAGACGAAGTGACTGTATAGTGGCAAGTGTCGCTTTATTAAACGGATTTTTTGGTTTTCGACTTCTTGATCGTTTTCTGAAGCGCCTGTGGTGATTTTGGTTATGAGCCACACTCCTTGATGTCCCGAAATCTTCGTGATCATACTCCTGCAGGCGATTGTTGTAGGAAAGCTGATACTCATCTAGGCTTGTTGACAGCAGGCGATGTTGGTCTTCAACCCCAGGGCTACATTTGGTGCGTTGGGGACCTTTAGAGCCGATCTTGTTCGAGGTACTTTCGGCGTGTATCCCCTTTCGGCTTCTTTCTGGGTTGTCCTGGTATTCATCAGTAGGCATTTTGTTAGTTGATCAGGAAGACGTGCATAGAGATTAGGATGTTCAAGATTGTTTTCAAAAAGATTGTCTTATTCCATGGTTAGTCACTGAAAGGATATAAGAGATTAGCCGTTAAGACATACATTCCAATAAGCTATCTGTTTATTCATACACACAAATTACAATGATCGACGATGCAATCTTAAAATTAATATAGAACATTAAGATGTTGAATGCCAAATAAGATATGTTAATCAGATAACGTTTGTGTGTTGCTTCGCGGAGCTTCCCGACTCGCTCTTTCGAGTATTTTAAGCCTCGTGGTTTTAAGGTGTGTATTGCTAACGGAGCTTCCTGCCCTGTCCTTCTAGTGATTAAAGCGTCGCGGTTTTAAGGTGTGTGATGCCTCTACGTTATTTTTGCCTCGCCGTCGTATATTATGTCAACAAACCGTATCGCTAATACTTATTGTATGGGGGTTTCCTCTCTTGTTTACATTCAGCAAATGGAATAAAAGGAAGGTAAATCTCCATGCAAACCGCACATTTCCCAGAAAAACAAATTAAAAATAAAATGTTTAGAAGTATTTTAGCATTTCAAAAATGAATCACATTATTTAAAAAAATATGTCTCAAAATCAATCATACACACCACACATTGTCCACGAAAATAAATGAATGATTAGGTATTTAAGGAATTTTGGAAAATGAATCACGTCATTGACAAAATTGCCTCAAAAATAATCATACAAATCACACATTTTCCATGAAAACAATTTAATAATTAGACGTTCACAGGTATTTTAGCATATTGGAAAATGAATCACATTATTTGAAAATTGTCTCGAAAAGAATCGTACAAACCACACATTGTCCATGAAAACAATTGAATAATAAGGAAAATGAATACACATTATTCACAAACTTGTCTCAAAATCAATCATACAAAGTTATAAGACGCTTACAGGTATTTTAGTATTGTGGAAAATTAATCACATTGTATGTATAATTGTGACAAAATTAATCGTATTGATATCACTACCTAGTGAATTGTTTAGTCTACTGAGTGATATCCCGTTAACGTATTGTCCACCTGGTCACAGCACGAGCTTTTATTGATAAAAGTCTTGATACTTGGTCAACATAGCGTAGACTGTAGGACTAAACGAAATAAGAAAACTGCATGTTTATGTACATTGCGCTCATGTCCCCCGGTAAGATCGAATAATTCATTAAATTGACTTTTAGGTACTTTACCCTACGTAGGGGCTTCAACTTATTATAGGGAAAACCCATTCGTCGTGTTGATGCAGTCATTACTTTATAACTGGGCATACAACACACCTGCACAAGTAACGTTCTAAAACAAGCCATTTTGAAGTTGAGACACACTTATTTCCCAGCAATTCAAGAAATATAATTTACGTCTTCTTATAAAATGACGAAAAGAACATAGATAATCTTGGATACCGGGATCACATCCCTCCCAGTCTCATAAAAATAAAAACAGAATAGAAAATGCTGGAAAAATAAGGAGGCAAGGATGCCTTATATAAAGCTAAGGGGTCCGTTGTATGCTATTTCTTTTAACATGAAGGGTGTCAAAAGAAACCCCTTTACAATTTCTTGTTAAAGTTCTGATGTAAATGTTTTCTAAAAGTCTAGCAATTCTACTGGAAGTAGTTAATTCAATATCTCCCAAATTCCTAAGTTGTATATTTAAGCTGTTCTAAAATGTGTAGCAACTTGAAAAGCGTGGCATGTTAATATCAGAGCTGTTGTCAGTGACAGTGGCAGTAAGCTTGTAATGTCAATCATGTGAGATAAACAGGGGGTTTTGTAGGGGGAATTTTTGTTGTTTTTGTAGATAAGCCTGACACGTAAACGTGTCGCTTAATCAATGTTGGTTTGTGAAAGCTCATTCACCCTTAGCGAGTGCTTAGAGTGCAGCCAATTCGATTATGTATTCAGTACATCAATCGTGTAAAAATCTTCTTGATTTGTTAATGACCAACGTATAAATAATATGCACGTTTAGTGTTGAAATGTTTCGAAGATTAGGAAAGTTGGGGATAATCTCTATATTATTAGCGGCAGTCGTGTCGTATAAAAACATGACTATAACAGTAATTCAAATCGCAAGATAATAGAAATATTTTTTATGAGCTACGTTTCTGAAATAGAAATAATTCTAGAATCTACATTATTATAACATATGATGAAAGTATACAATACAAACACATTCGGATTAGTTTATTTAATGTGGAAGCAACACAATATAATTGTTAGGTACAAGATTAAACGAAAAATATGAATCATTGAAAGTTGGTGCAATACAATTTCTGTGATAGTTTTGTTTTGTACCAGGTATGTCAGAAACACCTATGTTAGCCATGATGATAACCCAATCGGTTTAGTTTTCTGCACATTGACATTTGTGTATTATATATCATGTATCCTAAATATGAAGAAAGTACATTCGCACGTACAAAAATGACACGTTCAAAAGCTAGTTACATCATTTTGACACCAGGATATTGTTGTTTTCTACCATTAACTAGTAACTATAGAAAAATAAAGGCATCGTTGCTTTCGATATTTAACATGTTTGACAGGCACATAGCCAGGGGGACATTGGGGAATGTCCCCTCCCCCATTTCGATGCTCTAGAATTGCACAATTTTTTACTTATTTTCAAAATTTCGGCTGCTTCGTGACAATTGTTCCTCATAAGTTATACACATTGCCCTACATTTGCACCATTTATAATTAGTGTCAAAGATATCGGCCACTTCGCGGCAATTGTTTTGATTTTATCCAAAGTTGGCCCCCCAATTTCAAAATCCTGGCTACGCGCCTGATGTTAGGATTGAAGAATATAATCGACTCAGTTTATTGATTTCGTAGTTCAAAATCTTCATTCACAAACACTCTAGTATGAAGGAAAGCAGGCGCGTGGCCTGGGTCACATAAATGTTCTTAAGCATGTTGTATGCCAACGGGGGGGGGGGCATTACTCTTGTCCAAGCTCCTTGTTACGCGCCTGGAGTCTGGGCGAGAATCAAAAACATGATAAGGGACTCGGATCGGAGTCAAGCGCCAAAGAAAAAGCTATCTACATAAATTGAGTCCGATAAACCACTATTTTGTGTGTGGATGGAAAACTCCTTTTGAAATCATGAACCATGTTGTGTAATGAAAAGCAGGAGGGATACGAGCTGTAATATTCTTTATATAGATTGCAACGTGGGAAGAAATTCATGAAGGAATTGAATGTTTCAGTAATACTCATTTGTGTGACAAGAATGCGACCTGCTGAGACCGCACGTATTCAAGAGATATGCAGCTGCAATATCTTTTACACGGTCAATGCCGTTAGTGCAGACATTATTCATAAAGAGTCATTATATGAATGTATTCTCCTTTTGAACCTGATGTCTAAGCTCAAAACAAACATATGTTACCATTTATGTACATTGTGTGTATATGAACCATGCTGTGCTTCGTGAGTGAGCGTTATTTTATATACAAACATATTATTCATTTAATATACGAACTCTGTAATTTTGAAGTATGATTTGTTATCTTTAAGAGTGTGAAATAGAAATGCAAAATAAATGATGTACGTCAAGTCATCATATAAATATCTACACGATCTTCGAATAACTTCCGAATCCCGTTTTTATATTTCAAAACTATTTCACACGTGGTGTTGAAGTGGGTCTTAAGAAAAAAACAAAATCCGCTTATCACTTCTCAACCCGAGCGCTATATTTCGTGGGTAGATTAAATCATAAAAAGCAAAGCGTACTCAAACCTGATTTAAGGCCTTTCCAGGCCGAAGCCTGTGTTTTGTGTTAAGCTTGGCATAAAATACAGTCATTCAATAACGTTCCCCGAGTACCTAGATATAGACATCGATAATTAGCTTAAGTTTTCTACCAACTCAACGACGGGAAAAATTATCAACATTATGTTGAAATGAAAATACGGTTTTTATTGCCTATGATTAGACAACCAAATGCGTATTCGCATTATTGCTCATCGACCTGTATAAGGTCTTTAAAAAAGAGAAAATTTACAACATTTTGAGAAGGTTAGATTGTATGATTTATCTCTTCAATTGCCGTTTCAGGTTTCTCCGTATGTTCCATAGCAAAATATTACTTGTATGACTGAATGTTCAAAAATTAAAAAATCATACACTGCTTCAAAAATTCCAAAAAAGGAAAAAACTTAACAATTTTTAAAGTATTTTTGATACAACCGCATAGAGAATGATAGATAATTATTAATTATTGGTCAATACAATGTATATCCAATCATACAAGCACCACAAATGAATAGACATAACATTGTTTTCATTCGACCCTTGTAGAGTACATATATTATACCAGATGGCAAATACAACTATTAGGGAATATATTAAATAATCATCTACATAATATAATTCAAAATTCATTTATTTATTTGTGTGTATGCAATGGGATTACAGCCATAGTTTTGACTCAATCGATCTGAAACTTAACCAAATGTTGGTAGCAATTGCCAGACGTGTGGTTAAGCTTTTGGTGACAATCGGTCGACTGTAAGAAAAGTTAGCAAAATAGTTTTTCTAGATTTAACTATATATCCTCTGTAAAATTCGCACCATTAAGGAAATTTGTGTATTTT